>JAXBDA010007096.1:0-18668 GCA_036023075.1 Gaultheria prostrata
AAATTTTGTAATTTTTTATCATTTTTTTGGAGAACAATAATTTTTTCCAGTATTTTAAATATTTTTCTGGTGTTTTAAGAATTTTCCGTTTGCCAAATATGCAATTTCCGTTATGTTTTGACGGAAATGGCAACATTGAAACGCGTCAGAAAGTATAAGGGTAAAATTGAAACCAAAATTTTTACAAGGACTATATTGAAACGAGAACCATTTTATGAGGACCATTTTGGTAGATAAGCCTATTGATAACGATGAATACATTGTAGCTTCGGTGTAACAAGTGCATTAAAATGTGAAAACAACATAAATTTATAAGATGAGTATTATATTTTTTTAGAATTTTTATCCCCCACTAATTATTAGGTAGCCATAATAATATCCATAGCCATTGGCATCCTCATGTCCAAGGGGAGAAGATGACAGACAAAATGCATATTGGCTGATGACCCACAAGAGAATAAGAATCTTTCACTTTGTGAGATTTTCCAATCTAGCTAGCTAGCTAGATAGTTACTTATTTATGAATGTGTACATTGTTTGTGACCATCCGATGTATCACAAAAGATGAGCAATATTCTTGAAGGTTTGCATTGCGTTTAACAGTCCCAAGATGGAACTTTTAATCCCATTAGCAAAAAGAATCAGATGCTAATTAATCACTTACAGTCTGTTCTACAAAATTATCTTAGGGGTTGTTCCAAAAACTGAATTAAGTAAGTTAGAAAGTGATTTAAGATGGCTTTTTGAGTTGATGTAGTGTGAGAGAATATTGACTTGTCTCGTAAAGGGCAAAAAGTCAGTTTGAGAATAAGTCAGTTTAGCCTAAAACTGATTAATTGCGTTTTACGAGACAGTTCGTTCTCTCACAATATATCAACTCAAAAAGCCAACTTAAGCCAGTTTCAGTGACTATTGTCAATAAGTCAGTTTGTAGAGACACAAAATACTACAAAAGGGTTGATGGTTGATTTGCTGATATGCGTGATCTAACGCTTGACGTAACCAAATGGAACCATTTTAGAACAAGGGGTGAGATAATTTGTGAATATACATGTGTAAATAGTGTAGCATGTGTATATTCGCAAATTATCTCACCCCTTGTGAACCATTTCAGTGATGGATGTGATATTCCTACGAATTTTATTACGTGTCTAGTGGTTTTGATGTTCAATATGCAGAGCATATACTAACTAAATTATTAAGGGGATAATGCAAGAATTTCAGAAAGGAGTCATTATTGCAGATAAATTGCATCTAAAGACTCTATTAAGATGCTCAGTTTATATATAAAATACTTAAACAATTTTGAGACGTCAACCTTTATTCAGGTTATTCCCATCTCCAATATAATGTACTGGTTTCTTAAAAGGATGGTTCAAAGGAATAAATTCCTTATTTTACGACAACATACAGTTCTTGGGCTCTGTTTGGATAAAGAAATTTGTGATGATATTTTATGGGGGGGAAAGGTAAAGGAAAATATACGAATAAGATAAAGAAAAGAACTTAAGTGTTTGGTTTGATTTTCATCATTATCTAAATCCTTGCTCAAACACAACAATATGAGATAAATGCCTAACTTAATAGAAGCGTTTGTTAGATTTATTGGAGGGGTACAACCAAAAATCAATTGGCAATGAATGGAGTAGCCTCTAAATTATATTAACCAAGATTGAATGGCATGAACGATGTGGAATATAAAGCCCAAGACTCCCCACACGTGCAATCTAAATGCATGTGGAGGTATAGATTGATGAGCCATAAGATGAAGCAATTGACTCAGGATGGAGACGCGGCCACATGAGGTGAGGCTACCCAAGATCTAGCTCTGATACCGTGTTAGATTTTCTTGGAGGGTTCCAATCTCTAGATTATATTAGCTTGGATGGCTCAGGTGAGCAATATGGGATAAAAGCTAATTGAGATGACTAATATCCTACTATAAGCGAGAGCCTTCCATCAAAGTCGGCCCAGACTTTTCAGGAGCCTAAAGCGAAGAAGGAAGATAGAGGCCTTTTAATTGGACTATTGTAAGGGGCAAAGTAGGCAGGCCTCTTAAAATTCATAAATTTTTCGAATGCTTAAAGTAGCCACTTGTCAAGTTTTAGCTCAAGGTCAGCTCTGTCTTCCATTCTAAAAATGCGAGTTATGTAATAGACGTACACAAACTGACAAAAGGGTCTTATTCGGTGAGTGTCTAGTGAGTATGGTGACTGGGCAAATATTCTAAAGGTGATTATGCAGACTCTTGGCCTTATGGTCAATTGTGCTAAATGTTGAAAACAAGAAGCATCAGGTAAAATCAAAGGAAGCTCTTTGGCTTCCTTTTTCTTTTCCTCTGATTTTTGCTTTATCTTCTGTAACAAAGAAACATCTGGGATATTTTTTGAAGAAGCGTAAGGGTTGTTATGTGTTGTATGTACCCGAAAGATGTGGAATTGTGCTTTCAAGAACAGCGAAAGGTCGAAAATGAACTTGATTCTTTGGTCTGCTTCTTCAGCACTCTCAAATTTTCTTTCTTTTTCATGCTTCATCCCTTATGTAACATTGCATGTGTTGAACTTTTTACTATTTTTGTAAATAGGAACATAAATGACAATTTAAGAGTTTACAATGTTAGGCGTGAAGCCTTTTCCGACAAAGAGACGGACCGGCAGTTCGTCTGATGTCTGTTTGTTCGAGTGTGAGAACAAAATCCTGCTTCTGCAGATAGCTGGGCAGGCTTACGCGGAGTGCCAATTGGCGGTTCGCGAAAGAGGAAATAAAAAAAGTTTTGATGCGGACAAAACACGTAAATACATCTCTAAATCGTTATTGAGAGAGAAGTTGTTGTACCTTTAAAAAGAAAGAACTTGTGGGTGTTTTCCATCAATCAACAGTGAACTAGTGTGGCTTCAAGAAGTAGACAGTTCCCGAACCTCGTATTTCTTGTGTCTTGCTTTTCTCTTTTCATTTGATTTGCTCTTGTGTGTTTGTTTTATAAGAGTATCTCCACCCCTTGCTCAAATTTTTTCTCAGATTTCAGTAAAAATCTTAGTAAAAGTTTTATTTGGTATTGTGTACTCCAATGGGCTAATTCAAATCCAAGCACAAATTTTAGTAAAGGTTTTATTAATGGCAAAGCTGTAAATACTAGGGTGTGAAATTTGCCTTGAAAAAATTGAGTAAGAATTTGAGTCTCACTCAATTTGAGTAAAAACTCAATTCGATACAAATTTGAGTTAAGATTGGAAGAGTCCTTCTAAGGTTTTTATTCAAATTGAGTTGAGTTAATAAAAAAGTGAGGAGTGGATATGCTCTAATTCGTAGCACGCAAAGGATTTTGTTGTGTGTTGGTGATATTGAGCGCACAGTTCGCGAGGGTATGAAATATTGTACTAGAACTTGTAACACCACAAGATGAATAGATGTGAAAATGGTCTTGTCATCGTATGTTCACTGGGTACACAATAATAACATAAAAAAAAAACAAAACAAAAAATTAACCACGCACTCCAATTCACATTTTACACTTTTCAATACATTTACTTATACTTTTATAAACTTTTCACACATTTCAACATATTTTTTCTACCTTAACATAAACTCACTTGGCATATGTTAGCATTTTCCTTACTTTAAGGTTTCACTATTTGTGACAAAAAATTAAATCGATTCAAATAGTCAGTCACATAATTTCATAGGCAGTACAATGGATACAGAATCAGAGGTACATAAATTATACAGATCGGTTGGTTTGGGCCCCTTCCGAATCTCATACAAATGATCAAAGCCATTTATGTTTTTCAAAATGTGTTCTTGCACCTCGTAAAAAATTAGCTCAATTCAATATCATTAAGTGCTCCATCAGTTCATCCAGTTTTTAATTCTGAATCAAAAATTGGATGAACCGATGGAGTTCTTAACAACATCCGATTACACTAATTTTTTACGGGTTCAAATGAACATGATTTTAAAAATTGAAACGGCACTAATCATTTGTGTGAGGCTCGCAGTGGACCCAAACCAACCTATATGTACAATTTCTATAGCTCTAAATTTGTACCATATATTTATAGTAATTTCATAGTACTAGTTTTTTAAAAGATTGGTGACAGGAATAGTTTTATACTAGCAAATATATAATATAGAATGGTGTTACGAATGGTGGAGCTATGTAGGGCCTTGGGTGGCCCCGCCCCCCGGTTTTCTATTTCGGAGTATATTTTGCATATTTTTTTTATAGATATTCTTTAAAAATATATATATAAATTGCAAAAATAATTAAAAAGTAAGGATAATTTTCATTTCTGTAACATTAAATTATTGTGAATGATATCGTGCAATAATTACTATGTTCGTCGAACGATATGATGTGAATGATATCGTGCAATAATTACTATGTTCGTCGAACGATATGATAACAACAATATTCGAGATTAATTTTTTAATTTATCAAAACCATCCCATATATAAAAACTCTAAAAGACTGGATTTAGTCTTGGAAAAATCATCGAATCGAGATTTTTTTCATAATTCGGCCCCCTCCGATTTCGATTCCTGGCTCTGCTTCTGTCTTACGATTATCGAATTGATTTGTCCTAAGCAAAAAAATTATACACATATAATCGGGAAAGGTAATCGACAAATTCTAAAATGTGTGAAAAGTATACCCATATAATCGGCAAAAGGTAATAGAGATAACCTGTATATGTAGCCGAAATATGTCCTCAAAAACGATAAGGGCATTTTTTACTGGTATTTGATTTTCACACTTTCAAATTGATATCCTCCCACCTTTTTTTGTCTTGTAGAAAAAAATTTACACCTAAAGTGAGAGTGAACAAATTTGCACTCCAATCAAGATGAGAAAAAAACAAAGGAAATCGATTTTCTTATTGAGAGAAGAAAAGAATGGAGTGTGGTTTCTCACCTCTCTCTTCTTTTTCTTTTTTTTGAATGAAGAAAAGAAAGGAATGTGACGATTTTCATTAATGGTTTTATTCCATCGCAACGAAAATTGCAGATCGAAAATGCACATCGCAACGAAAAAGTTCCAAAATTCCATCAAAGGATGTAACATTCTTTCTCAAATTCGAGAACGTCTAAAAAGAAGAGAGACAAACCTGAGGGGTTGACCAAGTGAAACGCGAGATTACGTGAAACGGGTTATTGTAGTTTTGATTCAGTATAGCAGTATCTATTTTAAAAAAACATAAGTTCATTCAGATCACGTATCAATCAGTATCTAATTAATATAACTTTTTTACATTATATGTATTTTTCTGTGTTCTACAATATGAATGTCTTAGATCATTAAAATATCACAGAGATAGATGGAAAATGTATTTAAAGTCTCCTAAGAATTATTGATATGGAAAGGGATATAAGTCAATGTATCTAAATCCATTTTAAAAAAATACAAATTCATTTAGATTAAGTATTAGTATGTATTTTATTTACGAGATGTTTATATACGATATGTGTTATGATAATTTTTAGAAGAAGAATATCTCAAATTATTAAATAATAGTCGATATAAATTGCAATAGTCCAAACTAAAATGTTAGTAGTGTAGTTCTGACGTTTTAGGGACATGCCACAGGTTGAACCTGTGGCATGACGTGTAGTTTCTTTAAATGAAGTTTTAGGGGCATGCCACAGGTTGAACCTATGGCATGACGTGGAAAATATTTTAACAGAAAAACAAATGGATTCCTTTTTTCCACGCACAATACGGAGAGACGGCGGGGGAGGGAAGCGATCAGACGGAAAGAACCATCGGTACACCGGAGAGAGACCTACTTCAATGGCTTTCCCAATCATCAAACGCACTCTCTCCTCACTTTCCCCACCACCACCTCCACCGCCGCCAGACACCTCCCAAACCACCGTAATCACCGCCGTCGTCTCAATCCTCAAGCACCACCGCTCCAAATCCCGCTGGAATGAAATCCGCTCCCTCCACCCCACCGGCTTCACCCCTTGGCAAGTTTCCCAAATCACCCTCCAAATCCGCAACAACCCCCACCTCGCCCTCCGCTTCTTCCACTTCACCCTCCTCTACGCCCTTTCCACCCACTCCCTCCTCTCCTACTCCACCCTCATCCATACCCTCTCCCGCTCCCGCCTCAAATCCCAAACCCTAACCCTAATCCAATCCGCCCTCCTTCGTTTCCCCGATACTGGAAAAACCCCGAAACTCTTTGAGTCTCTGGTGAAGACCTATCGCGAGTGTGATTCTGCCCCGTTCGTATTTGATTTGTTGATTAAAGCTTGTTTGAAATCGACCAGAATCGATCAAGCTGTTGAGATAGTTAGAATGTTGAGGTCCAAGGGGATTTCCCCTAGTGTTGGTACGTGTAATTCGTTGATTAGGTGGGTTTCAAAGTGTCGCGGGTGTTATGCTGGGTATGATTTTTACAAAGAGGTTTTTGTGTTTGGTGATGAGGTTAAGAGTAGAATTGGGGGTGCTAAGGTTGTTCCCAATGTGCATACGTTTAATGTGATAATGCTTGGTTTTTATAGAGATGGTTTGATGGGTAACATGGAGGATGTTTGGGGAGAAATGGTGAAATTGGGTTGTGAACCCAGCGCCTATAGTTATAGTATTTTGATGGCCGCCTATTGTGAGGATGGGAAGATGGAGGAGGCTGTGAAGTTGTGGGAAGAAATGGGAATTAAGGGTTTGAAGCCAGATGTTGTGGGATACAACACTATGATTGGTGGGTTTTGTAGAATTGGAGAGGTTGGAAGGGCTGAAGAGTTTGTTAGAGAAATGGGGTTGAGTGGTGTGGAGAGTTCTTGTGTCACTTTTGAGCATTTGATAAATGGGTATTGTCTGATTGGGGATGTTGATTCAGCAATGCTGTTGTATAAGGATATGTGCAGGCAACGGTTGAGGCCAGAGAGTTCAACAGTTGATGCTGTTATTACAGGACTTTGTGGCGAGAATAGGGTTTCTGAGGGTCTGGAGATATTGAGAGTTGCAATCAGGAAACATGAGCTCTCACCAAAAAGGAAGAGTTATGAGGTTCTAATAAATGGGTTATGTCAAGAGGGAAGGATGGAAGAAGCATTAAAGCTTCAAGCAGAGATGGTAGGGAAAGGGTTTGAACCGAATAATGATACTTATAGTTCTTTCATTGATGCAAATACAAAAGAAGGGAATGATGAACTAGCAGAAATGTTGAAGAAGGAAATGCTTGAAAGTCAGATCCCAAAGGAAGAGGAGTAATTAATTTTTTTTTCCTATTGTCGTGGGTTTCCCGTAGTTTGGGATTATGGTTGCTGCAGTTTCAAATGTATGATTTTGTTCCAAATTCTAGAAACTGGAATGGACATATACTGGCATGTTTATCTGATTGCTTCCTACACATTACAATTGGGTTCTTGATAATTCCTTCAGTTGAGAGGCTGATAACACTTCTTTCTTGACGTAAAGCTTGCAACTTTGTGCGAATTTCATTTGGAGCAAGCATGACTGCCTTAACTTGAATTTCGCACCTCGGTAAGTCAATCCAACGATTGAATCTTGCAGCTTTATGGAGTGATTTCGTTGCTTTATTATAGTTGTGTTTGTCCCGTTTCCAACGATAGCATGTAATATCAATTATTGAGAGTTGATTGATGCTTTGGAGTTATTATTGATATTCCTGTGAGCAATTGCTTGAGTAGTAACGCATCAAAGATCTATGTTCTCACACAGTTCAATTCGGCATCTCTTAACTGAATAACTGCCATGTGTCACCGGTGCCATAGCCAGAAATTTAGCTCAGTGGGGACACCATTAAACATGGTCTTAAAATTTTCTCTCTTTTACTCGTAGCAAACAATAACAACATAAAAGAAATGGCTTAGAAGGCAAAAATTGCTACAACGTATATATGGATAGCAGGTCTTTTAAGTATAACAAATAAGTTGAGAGAACTTTATCGGAAACTTGACAAAGATAATAGGGGAAGTAAGTGATATAAAAGGGAACAGGTATATAAGTTTTCTCTCACATAGCTATCTCTTTTCTTCATCCTCTCTGGTTCGTTGAACTAGATTTTAAAAGTTTGGTTTGAGTCCGGATGAGAGTGAAAGTGCTAGAAAGATAGAGGGAGAAGACAAGACAGTAATTTATGTTTCTGACTTAGCTTTTTATGTTTCAGATTCCGTAGCTGGAGGTATAGATTTCGTTCTCACTTTCTAAACCTCCGAATCTTTGGTATATATGTTTTGTTATATAGATGGGCAAATACGTATCTTTGTGTATACCACTCTTTAGCACATTTGAAGTGTTCCTTTTCTTGCTTTTAGTTAAATTTCCTTATATATGGTAATTTTGAGAATCCCTCTCTATATCTTACTCGGTTTTGTTTATCTGATTTTTCTTTTTGTGTTTTATGGACAAATTTGGGTGTAGTTTTTTGCTGTTTTTTTCTTTTCCGATTTTTGAGATCTGGTATGTTTAGGAAAAAATATTTGTTGTTGCAGATCTTTGGGGAAGCTACGGAGCTTTGATCGGCTTGTACCTTATTTTCTGGGCAAAGGTTAGTTTCGCTCAAGCTTCTATTTTCATGAATTGATAAGTTAGTTTTCTACCCACATATGCCTTTTTTCCATACATAGTGTATGCTAAACCACCTATTGTCTTCAGAGGGAACAAATAGGACTCAACTGAATCCTAACTACCCGCATTTGAAGTAACAATGGCATTGCCTTTTGGGATTGTCATCATCCTTTTGAGTTTTATTCTTTCAATAGAGCGTTTAGTAGCTTGGAGGACCAGTCATAGTAGTAATTATCTTGTAGTTGACGTCTTATCCGCCTGATTTCACATAAGAACCAACTATAATGCCCAGTGTGGATATTTATAACTCAAATTTTTTTACAGGCTGAGAATCAAACTGATTGCTCATGATGCATTCAAAGGTAATGTTTGTGTAGAGTGTAGACTTCGTCAATGATATTAATTTAGCTACTTATTATCCTTGCATCATTAAGTTTTGCGAGAAAGCGAGTTGAATTCCAAGCAACTACACAGATGTGTTCTTGATTGTTGCTTTTGACCTCTCCATCTATCCTAACCATGACTTTTCCCGCTTCAGTGCGCAAATATTCTCAAGATGTCGATTTGTATGCTCAAGCAATATACTGGGCCATAGCCCACTATATTTTCCCGCTCCATAGCCCACGCTCAACTTGAGAATATTAGTCAGAAAGCTCAATTAGTTGAGTCTCTTGTTTGTCTTGTAAGGTTATTGTAAATCATAGCCTGTGTTTGTTTGCTTGAAATAGGTTCAGGGTGAATACTTCTAACAGCTTCTGTGGTTAGAATAGAGTTTACAAATACATTCAGTGTCCTGTAGAAGCAGAGTCTATTTGATCTTCCTATTTGAGCTGATGTTAACTATTTTTTTTTTTTCATCCTTGTGTATGGAGCTAAGAAGCACTACACTTTAGCCACTTAGTGTCCTTATTGACATATATGGTGACATCTCATGCACTTTCCATTATGCAACCTGTCACTCCTCCAAACACATCTGACTGCTTGTTCTATTGAACATAGCACACTTTGGATTCTTGGGGACACTTTTACCCTTTTGAGTGAATGTTAGCATTTTTTGGACGTTTCTTACCATGTCATGGGTTTTTGGCTGTGTGGTAAAAGATATTCACTCATTAACCTGGGTCAAGAAAATGAGTCCACATGATCCACACGCTAACCAGAAATTGAAGGAATGCGAGAAATCTCTAAGAGCATCTCCAACCATGCTTTTAATCTTCAAATCTTCCAAATGAAGGATTGCACCTCTCCAACCATCCTTCATTTTGATTCTTCAAAATGTAGAATCCCTTTTGATTCTTCACATGACATCTACTTCATATTATGAGGAATGTTCTTCATATATATTTATACAATAAACGTTGTTTAACTTTTAACATTGTGATCCAATAATGATAAAATCAGTACCAATGTTGAATATATTTAGTTAATGTTTCAAAATTACCAACATCCAAAATTTTGGAGGGAAAAAGAGAGATGGATGGGTTTTGAGTGTGTTATTTGTAATATGAAGATACAAATGAAAACTTGTGGTTGGAGTTTGAGTGAATAGTACCACTCTTCATATTCACTTTTTAAATAAAGAATAATACTTTGATTCTTCATAATGAAGATTGGGTTGGAGATGGTCTAATGACGCTAAAATTTGAAGAAGCTATTGCTGTACCAGAATCCGAAGGGCACTCGATAGCTGACTCAATTGATTTTTCGTTCTATAGGTACTAGTTCTTCATTTGATTTTCGTTTAACCTTGTCAAAAAATAATCATTTTTCCAGTGATATTTGTCTTCATTCCTTTTGTATTTGTTCAAGTGCCTTTTTCTCAGAATGTTTTTTCTTGAAAGTTGTAGCTGCAAGCTTTTAATGAATTTCAGTTGTAGCAATTATAACAGAAAAGTCTCTCTTTTGTGTGGTTGGCATGCTATGATACCGCAAAGAATGGGTGGTTGATCATGATTACTAACTCCATGAGCATGTTATCGTTTAGCAAAGGGTTTGTGAACAATAGGTTTAAACTTTGGAGAAAAGAAAGTGGGTTCCTGTATCAGTTGTTTACCTTCGTCATCGTCTTTGATTGGCAATGTGATGTGGCATGTGGTTGATGCCGCCCTTTCTTTTTTTCCCTTGCTTGTATAGAAGACCATTTTTTTTAGATGTGCTAAGTTCTGTAAAAATAACATTCCCTGAATGGACTAGGTAATATTGACATTTATTCATCAAAAGAGAAGTCCCTTTTGAAGCCAAAATTCAGTAAAAAAGCCAAATTCCATAATCACGTGTTAGTAAACGTCTAAGAAGTGTCGATTCCTAAGAAATGTCAGACATGGTGCAAAAAGAGTGTCACACACATGTCCAGAATACAAGCGGATACACCGACATGTCTCGGACACGTGTCTAATATCCCTTTTTTCCGTCGCCATAATTACAAATAAAAAAACCTATTCTGGACATGTGTGTGACACTCTTTTTGCACCATGTCTGACATTTCTTAGGAATCGACACTTCTTAGACGTTTACTAACACATGATTATGGAATTTGGCTTTTTTACTGAATTTTGGCTTCAAAAGGGACTTCTCTTTTGATGAATAAATGTCAATATTACCTGGTCAATTCAGGGAATGTTATTTTTACACGTGGTCTCAACCAAGAAGGATCCATATAAGCCAAATTTTAACCAAATTGGAGAATTAGTATTGTTATGGGGATAAATGCAAGGGATATTTTTAGGGTTTCTTGATTCTTGTGTTTGTCTAGATTCTGCGTTATGTATGGTATCTTATCTATTATGCAAATTTGGCACGCAAATTTATGGTCATGTATGTACGTAACAGCATAGGTGAACATAAGATTTTACATATCCACAACTTGTGAGTGTCCTAATTTTTGGAGAAAATGTATCCGCTTGTCTGTGTCACGTGTCCATATAGGTGCTTCTTATATCTGTGCAATATGATTATGCCTCCTTTTGGTACGTAGTTCTGTATTTAATTTAGCATTATTTTCAAATGCTTCCTTGATTTGAGCCAAAATGTGGTGTTCCTCGATACCCATTAGCAGATCTAGCTTTTATCCTTGTTGTTTACTTGTATATTTGTCTCTGATAGTTTTATTTTATGGTCCTTACTGTATTTCAAGCATGTGGCTGATCTCTATCCGACGAGTCTAAAGTTGCGATAATCATTATCTACCAGTACCAGACCGAGCATGTGGCTACATGCAACACAGATCGCCTAAAACTTAGAGAAACATATTTGATAAACCTGAATGCATACCTCCTTAAAGTTGGAATCTTTGTACCAAACGTTATATGGATAATGTGTTTTAACATTATCTTTCTTATGTATCTTACAGCAGCTAACTAAACCATGACTTGTTTCAATTATCTGACCGTATGGTACGGTTTTGGAAATTTCAGGGTACAGCTGATGCTGTCAGACTGTATCTGTTGGTATGTCAAGAACATAATGTTTTGGAGTTTCTGATTCTTGCCGACCATTAATATCATGTGGATTATGTGAAATTCATCCAAGCATACAGAGAAACCGATGCAGATATTACAGTAGCCACACTGCCAATGGATGAGAAATATGTCACTGCATGAAGGTACACAATTGCAGTGATTATGGATTTTATTACTTGAATTATTTTCTGTTTCACCACTTTGAATTGGGATTTTCTTACTTGAATTATTTTGCTTGATTACTCCACTGCCCAGCATTCCTCAGTACCATCTGAACAGCATTCTTTTCATTTCTGCAGGTATAATTTGTACGGGAACATTTGGAGAATAAGGCATAACTTCCTTCAATCGAAGTTTTTTCACTAAGTCATTTGTACTGCATTCCTTTAGTTGAGTGAGAAGTGCTTCCTTTCCATAGACATCATTATACATTTGGTTTCAGCATACTTATCTTTCCCCGGAAAACATTGATTTCGGTGAAGCTTCACCGGTGGCTGCTGAGAGAGGACTTGGAAGTACTACTGAATTGCAGTTGAGAATAATTTCAATAAGTTCTCTTTGCTGTTAGCTTGTAAGGGCGATGAATGCCCTTTCTGTAATAACTTTAGAAAATTTGGATAGTTGGATGGACACATGAAAAACATTACTCCCATCTTTTAAGGAGGCAGGTTTCCTGTCAATTTCTATCATTCAGTTGGAAAGCAATAGAGAATTGTTGGTTGTGGGCTTGGGTTTATGGATGGTAAGCAGTACTGTACTACTTTTCAATGCTCAGTGTGACAATCATCCAATTTGTAGCATATGAGTCCCAAGTTTCCAAAGTGCATTGCTTTTTTCCCAGTGAATCAAAAAAAGGAAAGAAAAAAATAACCTTGTCCACCTTTTATGCTGCAACTTGGCAAGTCACAAAAAGTAGCAATCTTTAACCCTAAACACCACGTCTAGTGCGGTTGGTTCGTTCGTCGTTATCCTCCCTTCTAAGGGAGATATTTTGAGTTCGAGTTCTCGTGGAAGAAGTGCTCGACTCCCACTGTAACCCCTGACACCTCCTAACATCCAATTGTAAAGAGGTCATGTGAGTCTCACGTGCCTTTTACCGTAGTTTTAAATATATTATCGGTAGTTTGTTTTTATGGAAATTAAGCTTAATTCTCAAAGAAAATGACAAATCATCGAAACTAGTTCACATTATGTCCATAATGTGGCTAAGGTTTTTAGTATCTCATCAACCCCACACCAACCCTAGTTCATTACAACCAAAACCCTACCACCGCCGCAAAAGTGATTGAATTCAACAAGCCCAAATTAAGGACCACAGTGTTTAAAAGCTGTACCATTAACACAGCAAGACTTGTAAAGAAAAACCATGTGAAGAAGAAGCAGAGCAGTACCAGAAATAGCACATTTAATGCCCATTTGCTAAATATGCCAAAAGATGAACCTCTCTCCTATGTGATCAGGAAATCTGAAATAGTAATAAAGGTACACAATTGCAGTGATTATGGATTTTATCTGCACAGCTTTTCTTTTTTTGGGAAAAAATGGAGGTGAAGTTTCGCCCGTGGCTACTGAGAGAGGATTTGCAAGTAAGGATGCAAACGAACCGAGCTGCTCTCATGCACCCCTAAGATTCTTCGGTACGATTCTTCGGCTCGTCTCAGCTCGTTTGCACCCCTACTCGGAAGCACAGCTTAATAACATGATATGGAGGATTGGATACCAATCAACTTGCAGCACATGTACATAAATAGAGGGGTTTTTTCTCTCTATATCCCATGCCTGCACATGGGTTCTGGGTTATGTGCGTTATTGATTACAATGAAACATGAGTGTGCCCTTGTTTGCTAAGGGAGATGAATGTCCTTTCTGTAATAACTTTTGAAAAACACGATGGACACGTTCTGAGGAGGCAGGTTTACTTTTGAGAGATTATTCGATGCTCTTGGAGCACTCCTTGCAGTTCTCCATAGGCTTTTGCCATGGTTTATTCCCGTGAGGACTATACACTCAGTTATGAAGCCCGCGAGTCGTAAATGCCCTTACAGTGCTAAAAAAACCAAGTAAATTTTCTGGTATAGTTGTCAATTCTATCTTTCTTTTCATTTTTTGTACATAGGAAATATGTCAATTCTATCTTTCAATTCTAAAGCAAAAGTAGAATTGTTAGTGGTGGGGTTGTGGGCTTTAGTTTGTGGATATTAACCACTTTCCAATGCTCAGTGTGACAACCATCCAATTTGTAGCATTTGAACTTTGAAGTCCCAAGCTTCAAAAGTTCTCCATTACAAAATTATCAAATTGAATGCTTATTACCAACCCTTTTCCACTAAAAAAAAAAAAAAAATGCTTTCCACTTTTGTGTGCTGCAGCAGTGCAACTTGGTGAGTCCCGAAAATTGCAATCTTTAACCCTGAAATTTCAATGTGATCCATCCCCTTTAGATTAACATAAAATGAATGTAAACATGTCACGTGAGCCTCACGTGCCTTTTATGATAGTTCAAGAAAAGTTACCGATGGTTTGTTTTTATGGAAATTAAGCTTAAATCTTGAAGGATCCTTTTGGTTAGGAAGAAAAAAATAATAGTAATAATAATAAAAATGATAAGAAAGTAAAGTGAAAGAAAAAAAGAAAAGAAAATTATTATATTTTTGCATGTATTTGGTTACGAAGAAACTTTTGTTGGGAAATTTTAAGTTTGTTCCCATTATAAGAGTTTGGTTACGAAGAAAGTCACAAAAAGAAAATATATAGTTATTTTAATTGACATAAGATATTTGACATATACCACCAATCTTCTTAATTGTAAGTAAACGAAATGGGAGGATAAATTTGAAATTCCTTTTAGAGATAACTACATTTATGAGAAAATTAAAATTTCTTTGTGTTTTTGTAAGGAAAAAAAGACTTCTTCATCTGCACTAATGGGTTGTACAAATTCCTTACTACTATTTATCTCGATCTCTTTTAATCTTACTCACAAAAAATTAATACTCCTTTTTTTTCCTTCTCTTTCCTCAGTTTCTTTCATTCTATTGATAATTAAACGAATACAAAGAAAATAATAAATCAACTCTAAGAGGTTGGCAAAGTGATCTTCAGTTGGAACTTATGGGTTTGCTCTCACCTAAAGGTCTCAGGTTCAATTTTCTTTGCCAACAAAACTCTTGGGGCCACTGGGGGTTATTCCGGTCGTTACCTTAAGGGTCCCAGAATTAATCGAAATAGACACAAGCTGACCCGGATATCCGATTATAAAAAAAATAATAATAACAAATCATCCAAACTAGTACACATTTTATCCAAACCGTGGCAGAAGTGCTTACTGTGTGTCATCAACTCCACACCAACCAGCTTCACAAGAGTGGTTGGATTCAACGAGCCTAGAAGGCAGGACCACAATAAAAGCAATACATTGACACAGGAAGACTTGCAAAGAAAACCATGTGAAGAAGCAGCAGAGCACCACAAACTAGGGGTGGGCATGCTTGACACAAAAATAAAATAAATCTATGTAGTTGAGCTAAAAATAATTACTTTTATGAGTAATTTTATACATTAGACATTAGTTTGATGAACTGTCAAGTAAAAAAAATATTATTTTAACTAAAAGCAGGACTTTTTGACGTGACAAGACAAAACGAACCCGACACGACCCGAAACATGACACGAAAATCTAATAAGTTAAAAAATGTTATAGGAATTTATAAATAAGATTCAGATACATAACACAAAAATAATACGAAATAACCCGATGCCCACCCCTACCACAAACAGCACATTTAATTCCCCTTTTACCAACCATACCAAAAGCAAAGATGAACCTTCCTCCTATGTCATGAAATCTAAACATGTACATTCTGGCTTCTCAATTAATCACAATGACTCACAAGAAAATGTGAGGGGCAGAAATTTCTTGTTCTTTCTTTGTCTTCTGTTCCTTTTCTTTTGGGTTGATGCACACTTTTTTTTTTCTTTTGGGTTGACCCATATTCAAAAAAACAGCACAACGCAAACCGGTAAATAAAACTAAACCGCACCCTAAACAAACCCAAAGGAACACCCCCAACAAACTCAAAAGAATAACACAACCATGACATCAACGCCGGACACACAAGCCATAAAACTTGCAAAAACACAAATTAGGATCAGCAAGAGAAGTAGATAAATCAATGTTAGACTAGATTCAAGGTTGATGCACACCTTGAGTCAATGCTTTAGTGCCGCCTTTGGTTAGTGTTAGAATAAGTTCAAACCACTTTCTCTAGTCTAATTTAGTCATGGTTTAAACATATTATATGGAGTATTTAGCATTGGAGTGATGAGGTTATAGTCGAGGAAAAAATCATGCATTATTGTAGGGTTGGAGTCAGAATTTTTGTTGGCGGGGTCAAAATTAAATTTATATGCTAGTTATTTTTCTACTTTTTAGTGCAAAAAATAACTAAATTAAGAGGTTAATTATAGGGTAGATATATGCTGAATAATCTAATTTTGTTTTATAATTGGTCTTAATGTTCTCTTGTGAAAATGTAGAATAATACACCCATTATTATATTTCGAAAATGATGAACGATAAATTCATTTGTAATACTATTAACTCTCAAGCAAAAGAGAACGATTTGGTTTCTTTACATTTGAAGCAATCGTGAGCAATTTATGGTAATTTTTTTCTGTGTGGTCAAAATTGCAAAATTAGTTGCAATCCATCAAATGTCTGTGTGAGCAATCAAAATAGCAAATAGGATCACTTGACCCTACTTGTACTTTCTTAGCTCCACTCATTTGCATTAGAGACACTAGGGTAATTCAAGCTGATGTTCACGTTTCAAGGTATATCCGAACAATATAGCGTCTCAACTTAGGGGTGTTTCGCTAAGAGAGTTCTTTGGTATTTTGATTTTTCATAATTTTTTATGTGATGTATTATGAGAGAGTGACTGCGTCGGTTTTTTGGTTTTTTTTTTAGTTAGCGGAATAGAGCCTAAGTAGGGTGTTCCAGTAATTTTTTCCAAAAATTAGTTTTTCCCCAAAAATCAAGACATGTCATCCTCTCATAATATATCGCATAAAAAGATGTGAACACAAAAACCAAGACAGTTTTAAAACAAAACACTAGTGGAACGGGTAGCATCACGCGAAGAATAATATGCATATAATGACAAATAAGTTCAGACATCAATACAAATTTCACGGATGTCAATATACTTTAACGAATATTAATATACTATTCTCGGATATCGAAACAGTTTTTACATATTATCTCCTGCCATAAGGGCTGATGTTAGCATTTTCTATTGTTTATATCGATCTTTCAATCTATAATGTTTTTCATGATTTTAAAAACTTTATATTTTAAAATTAATTGAGAACTATCAAAAAAAATCTATACCACATATTTTTTAAAATTCATGTTAAAAGATATATAAGCGATTGACTGAAGACACAATCTTAAAAAATTGACAAACAAAATGGGACGGAGTATTATTCAATTTCATAAAAAAAAAAAAAGACTATTTGTATCTGGTCACTTGGCATTTCTATCCCTTGCCAGCAGGCTATTGGGGCCACTAGGAATTATGTCTGGTCATTATTTCCAGGGTCCCAGAATTAGTCGAGTTGTGCGTAAACGCTGGCGGGGTCAGTAAGGTACAACATGAGTCACTTAACCCCTCTCATTTTAATTTCCCACGACAATTTTTGATAGTTTGGAGCTAAATTTTACAATTTTGACCTCACAAAAATTTCATAAATTGCCCTAATATCTTTAAAATGCATAGAATTCTCAAGTTTTTCTTCTATTTGAGAATTGATAGTTATTATAAATGAGACGATCGTACATTATTTTCAAAATATAATTAGTCATTGGTACCAATTATAAATCAAAACACACATGTATCACTATATATCACTACAAGAAAAAGTATCTAACGCGACGAAAACCAGGTGAGGAAAATAAATTTCCTCGCCAAAGAGTTATATTAGGCGAGGAAAATATTTTCGTCGCCTAATTTAACTTTTTAGTGAGGAAAATATTTTTTCCTCGCCTAATATACCTTTTTGGGGAGGAAAATAAAAGTTTCCTCGCCTAATTTACGTTTTTAGCGAGGAAACTAGTATTTCCTCGCCTAATATACCTTTTTGGCGAGGAAACTAAATTTTCCTCGCCTAATTTACGTTTTTAGCGAGGAAAATATTATTTCCTCGCATAATGTACCCTTTTGGCGAGGAAAATTAGTATTTCCTCGCCTTTTCTAGCGAGGAAAACATATTTTGTCACCTAATTTACTTTTTTTAGCGAGGAAAATAATAATTCCTCGCCTAATGTAGCTTTTTAGCAAGGAAACTAAATTCTCCACGCCTAATTTACGTTTTTAGCGAGGAAATTAGTATTTCCTCACCTATTGTTCTTTTTTAGCGAGGAAAATTAGTATTTCCTCGCCTTTTCTAGCGAGGAAAATATATTTTGTCACCTAATTTACTTTTTTAGCGAGGAAAATAATAATTCCTCGCCTAATGTAGGTTTTTAGCAAGGAAAATGAATTTCGCTCGCCTTTTATATGACTATTTAAATTTTGATATACTCGAATGATGATGTAATTCCTCGCCTAATGTAACTTTTTAGGGAGTTCCGAGGCTAAAAGATATGCATTTTGGAATATTTGATTAAAAAT
>JAXBDA010007097.1:0-18667 GCA_036023075.1 Gaultheria prostrata
CAGCATATCTCTTGGGGTCTTAAGTAAAGGGGATTCAGGTGATTGTAATGTACATGTTATGGCAGATAAAGGCTGGAACATAAAATAATACTCCAATTGAAGTGCACTTCCCCTCTTTCTACTTGGGTCGAAAAATGTAAGGAAAATATATAAGCATTTGGCAAATACTCCATGAATTTTTCATTGTCCGTAATGAGTCTTACAAGAACGTTAATTTCAGTTGATAAATACAAGATCCAAACATAGCCTAAAACTCCATCCTCTTCATCATGCTAGACAGTGTAGGAGTCATCAGATTTACGACCCTACTATAAACCAAACCAAACCAAGCCTTATGTCCCAAATAAAAAAAAATAAAAAAAAAGCCTCACAATCCCCACCCTTTTGCATTGACAGCTCTCTTGCAGAAAATCATCTCAAAGTGATGGACAACAATCCTCCATTGGCATCCCCTTTCTGTTTGATAATTTTCAACCAACCTTAGAAAATCCACCTACTTGTCACCATTGAACACTTAACACAATGCTGATAAACGCAGCAGTTCTTTCCCCATTACCACAAGTCATTGCAGGAACATGTCCCCTCTCTGAAGTGGTGAAACCGGACACCATCTTTGATGAAGATTTCACGTTTTCTTAGCATGGAGATATACTTAGCTACTGTATGGCAGTCGGAACAGACTCTTGTGTTCTTGATCACTCTAATAGGTGAACTACTTCTTGTCTTGAGCAGTCCATATGTAATGGCCAATTTCTCCTTGTGAGAAAGCAACACCTTCTCCTTTTCGCCAGAATCCATATCCGGGATTGCGCAATTCAGATCCGGGACGTAACCCAAACTTTTCATTTCAGAAATCAACTGATATAACTCGAAATTTCTCTCCTTCATCCGGGTGAGATTTTCCTTTGCCATAGAGCAACTGGATTTTCTCATTGATTTGTATCCAACTCCAGACTTGCCCAAGTCTAACCATTTTCACATCCATCAAATCTCTAATATTCTCTACATCTTCCCCTCTGCCCGAAGCCGCATACAGTTTCATTATCACTAAATAATTAGCAGGATTATGTGGTTCTAATTTGAAGAGATTCTTGGCTGCAATCTCTGCAAGCTCCAAATTTCCATGTATTCGGCGTGATACAAGAAGAGGGCCCCAAATTGCGGCATCTGGCGTTATTGGCATTCTTTCAATAAAATCCCAAGCTTCATCAAGATACCCACATTTTCCAAGAAGATCAACCATACAAGAGTAATGCTCGGATGTGGGGATTATGTTGTAATCTATCTTCATACTATCAAAATATTTCCATCCTTCATTTACTAGGCCTGAGTGCTTGCAACCGGGGAGGAGAGCTGTGAAGGTAATGGCATCAGGCCGAATACCCACTTCTTGCATTTCATTGAAAAGAGAAACCGCTTCTTTTCCTCGACTGTAAATTGAAAACCCATGATCATGCAATTCCAAGAAGCCAATGTTTTGTCTTGGATCTTTTCAAAAACCTTGCAGGCTTTTCTAGGCTGCCACACTTAATGTACATATCAATGAGAGCTGAATTTACATATTCATCTTCCATGAAACCATTTCTAACTCCCATACAGTGCATCTCTTTTCCCTTCTGTAGCGATGATAGGTCGGCACAGGCTTGAAGTAAGGTGGAAATGGTGGCCGAGTTAGGCTTGATACCTTCTTAGCCTTTGGATGGAAAAACCAAGAGCACCAATAAAGTTCCCATTCTGTGTGCAACCGGATATTAGAGCGGTCCATGTGACAACGTTAGGAGTCAAGCCTGAAACTTTCATATGAGAAAGCATGGACAGAGCTTCCTTATTGCGCCCCCACATTGAATACCCATAAACCAGACCATTACATGTCACTAAATCTGGTTTAATTCCTTCATTTTCCATCCGGTTCAACATTTTACGGCATCCTCAAATTGGCCTGCAAAGGAATATCCTGAAATTAATGCATTCCAAGCCAAAATGTTTCTATTGATCATACTATACAAAACAGCTTACGCATATGTTAGATTATCATTCTTCACATACATATCAACCAGTGAAGTTCCCACATATATATCATTGTTAAACCCATTTCTTATCACATAACTATGCAATTCCTTCCCAAGACTCAAGTAACTAAATGCACTAATTGCTCGAAGACCACAACTGAGAGAGCTAGAGTTAAGTTTCAAACCAGCTGCTTGTATTCTCTGCAAAAGAATCAAGACTTCGTGGTATAACCCGCATTGGAAATGAGCTAACAAAAGGTAATTCCAGGTTATAATGTCTAATTCCATTTTACAACTCTCCATTTCAGAAAACAGTTTATGTGCATCACGTAGACGACCAACTGCAGTATAGCTAGACAATCTTGATGTATCTGTCTTTCCTCCCTGCAAAAAATGCAAGCAGCGACCATTAGAATTTTGATTTTTCGTTGGTACGTGTAAAATTACTGTTGCCTACACTGATAATACTCCTATCTAAAAATATAACAGCCATTAATGAATTAACATGATTGATTTCGATCTCACCACAGGACAATTCTTCTAGGACTCTCTTTTGGAGTAACAAACGTTAAAAATACTTAACAGAAAAGTAGAAAACATTTTGTATCTTTGGTGACGCGCTCAAGAATCACCTAGGTGGTGTCAACTAGAGGATTGTCAAGAGACTGCCAAATTTTAATCGATTTACGTACCGACACTTCCCACAAAACATAAGGACAGTTGTAATAATGTTCCTCCACATGTTTGGAACTCTTCCCAGAACTGTATATTGCTCTGTGCGACCTACACAACATTTCATGCCAAAGAAATTCAAATTCAAATGCTAAATCTAGCTCTTTTTGAAAAAAGAATAGCTAGATTTAGCATTTGAATTTCTTTGGGTAAATCTAGCTATTCAATTGAGAAATCTATTGCAAGGAGCTTCTAATGTACTGCATCAAGAAAGAAAAAAAAATCAGGAAGTCAAAGCCGACGATCCAGATTTGGGTAAATCTGGAGCTGGAGAGCATTGTTCCAGATTTGGGTAAATACCCAATACCAGAAATGCCCACGATCCAGTCATGAAAGAAGAACCAATCTGACAAATTTGTTGCCTATGGGAATTTCATTCAAAGTACCCTTAACACAATCTGGATACAGTGACATACCAACGCAGCTCACCTCAAAAAGTGCTTGATGTAAACACAACTGAGTGTTTACCACATCAAAATCCAAATCCAGAGCATAGAAGTCCACGATAAACATGAACCAATCAAATTTCAGGTTCAATATACTTGTAGAACCATTACCAATCTTAGTTGTATACTTGAGAAAACCCAACTCAAACAAGGGACGGACTACATTGTTAAAAAGAGAGGGAAGGTGACAGATGACACTTAAAAATCATGTAAGAGTAGATAACGGTTTCTTTTCCAACAAAAAACAAAAAAAAGACAGAAAATTTAACGTTTCCCTTGCACACCCGTTTGAAACTGGCTTCTAAAAGAACTATCCTATATTTTGCCGAAAAAAAAGAAGAAGAACTATCCTATATTGAAGCAGTAAATATCCCGACAGCCTGTTAAGTACGGGTCCATCAAAGAGTCTCAGGCTGAAGACTTAAACACATCCTCCAAATTTTATCCTGCATTCAAAACTTAAACAAAGATGTCACTAACTTATGTAGTCTCAGGCTTTTCTGTATCCATTGGCTCTTCATCAGCTGGTGACCCTCACTACTAGCAGCTCCAGCATTCTCTCATTAGGGTTGGTGTTTGTGGTGCCATTTCCACCACCCTGAGGTGGTGCTGGCGATGGAGTTTCCAAAGTAGCTGGTTTGGCTGGCTTAGGTTTCCTAAGTTTCCACACTGAGAGTAAAGTACCAGATGATAAAAAAAACTCTTTTGTCTGCTTAATTCTGTTGCATAGATGAGGCAATGTTGATATCACTCGCCTTTGAACCAATGAGTCATCCACCCATTTTTCTGAAGCCCCTAAAGTACATGTCAACACAGCTAGAAGTACGTTAGGCAATTGCTCATGGGATGGTGTTGGGGACTGCTCAAGCTATGGCGTGGATGGTTGGGCTTAGTTCATAGCACATACCAGTGCTTGTAACTAAATATATATGATTTTACCTGTCAACATAATGTGAAGTCACATTGGACAAAAAATCCAAACAATAAACAATAACAAAAGAATTTCTTGAAGAAAGAATACCAGCCATCTATGATGCACGGACACAGACAGGGACACAGACACAAGGACACGGGAATTCTAAAAAAATGGGGATACGGGCACGGCGGGGGACACGCCACGTGTATATTTATTTATTTATTATACGATATATATATTAATTTTTTTTTATATAGAAAATGCAGAATCAGCATATCAGATTAGGGTTCGCCAGAAAGTTCTATTGACTGATGATGAGGAGATCTATATATATGGCCAAATTACAATTTTTTCCCTCAAGTTTTGATTAATTATACATTTACCCCAGAAAGTTATAAAAAAAATTCAATTTTACCCCCGCCGTGTCCCCCCGTGTCCCTAGCCGTGTCCACCTCCAAAAATTCAAATTAGCAGTGTCCCCATCCACATGGCGTGTCCGGACACGTGTCCCACTTTTCACTGCGATACAGGTGCCCCGAGAGGTGTTGGTGCTTCGTAGCCAGCCGTTAACCACTCATAAAAGATAATCCCATGGTTGAAGAGTATTTATTACTTGGATTATGAATAGTCAAAAACTGGGATTACATTGAACTTTCTTTCTCGGAAGACAACTCAGCTTAAACCCACAACATGGAAATTTAAAATTGCGAAGAGCTACTATGTAAGACAATATGTCGGCTCATAGTAGAGCAGAGTACTTGTTTACGGTTCAGCAAGGAAGAATCTGTCATTGTGATTACCATACACAACCAAACATCCAATCTATTGGATCGGCTACATGAACCTGTTTTTTATATTGAGCTTGGTCAAGGGTATCGTGTTCCCCAATGTCAAATTTTTTTTTTTGTCCCTTTCAAACTATCATCTTGTAAGTTGATTTCAATCTACCCTTCCCCTTCTGTTATCCTTGATTAAAGTTCTTCGTTTGTTCAAAGGCACAGTCTTTAGTTGGGTATTACAAGGACCATTTCTACCTATATCGGCCATCTTTTTATGATTAGAGCTTATCAATGCCACCCTTGGGGTGAATGGATGTAGGACAACTTATGACACACTCCAAATAACAAATTCAACAAGTTGCCGGACTTACCAAAAAAGGATAAACTATCGCATGAACGATGGTACTTGACAGCACATTTTGAGTTATAGATAATTTATAAATCCATTCGTTGTACTCCAAGCTTCAATTGTTGTTTTAATTTCTACTAACTCGTGCTAAGAAGACCTAGATGCTAATCAATTGACACCCATGTCCAGGCAAAGTGTCTGTAGTGAAACATATTAAGAAAACTAGAAAAAAACACGTTACAAGGTGACATGTAAAAAGGGGTGTGTCTAATGAGTTTTAATATCGGACAAGAAAATGAACACGGACTCCTAGAATTGCACTAGGTCAGATAGTATATAGGCGGAAAATCAACTCCTTGCTATAACCTAAACGGGATGTCATCACAACTTTCATCAACCCCAAGTACCTTTTACCACATTTAATGAAAACTAGATCAAAATCATCAATCCCTGTTTAGAATATCAATGTAACTAGATTTTACAGAACAATTACTTCCATGCTGCCACCTTTGGGCCAGCAAATCAAGGATGATATCACTGATAATGTAAGGAGCTTAGAATCTCACAACATATGACAGACACAAATGACGGGGTAACAACCAAACAATCTCTTTTACAAAGCTTTAGTTAGTGTATCTCGATAGGAGGATAACTCTCCTTGTAACTTTTGTCAGCTTCAATCCAAAAACTTACTTTAGTTTTTCCTTCGAAACATTACCCACGTTGAAAAAAAGAAAAAAGCTACATTGTCATGCGTGTTTGTGCCAACAACCCTAGTTTCCTGTATGCAGATTGCAAAGTGATTCACTGCTGCTACAATTGCAGTAACACTATGAGTCAACCAAAATTCCCGTTACATCAAAAGCTTCAAAACCATTTGGTGTTATATAAGACAAGCCAAGCTTATCAAAGTTTACTATTGACTAAAGCCCAAGTTTCTACAAAGAAAGTGATGTCTATGCAACAAATTCCAGAATTAAAATATACTGCTAATAAAGTAGAGATAGGCTAACTAGCACTAGAATCTCTCTTTAGAATAATAGATTTTTATCTGCCTAAACGAAAATCTGATTCATCAACGTCGACCTGAGTCATCATCTGCCCAGTAAGGAGAGGAAACTATGACTGAGAACCCAAAACAAAATCACATAAACCAAAAGAGAAGAGACACTTACGATCAGAGTGTGTTGTGGTGCGTGGTTCCATTGACTCACACACCCCAAACTGCATCTGGATCATCATCACCAGCCCCAATAATTCTGAAATTGAGCTCGACTCAGCTAGTCCTGTTACGTAATCTGTATGAAGAAAGAGGTTTAAGCGTTACCTTTTCGGCTTCTTTAGAATCCAATTTTCCAATCTCGATTGAGGAAGCAATGGAAGAACGGGGTCTACGAATAGTGGAATTGAGGATGTGGAAATCAAGGAGTAATCTGCAACAAACCAGATTCGGAAGCAATGGCTTGGAATAGAAACCCATTCAACAATAAAAAGTAGACGATAGAAGATCTCAAACTAACCTAACGAAGAACACCCAGGCAACGAAATTGCATGATAGCTCTACAAACGCCCCAATTAGCTGACAACACATGAACACCAATACTATATTATAAAACAAGCAAAACTTATACGCATGAAACCGCAATCGCAACAAATACCTCTACAAGATCACAACTCAACAGCGCCAAGTAGTTTCAATTTTCTTCCTACGTAATCTGTAAGAAGAAAAAGGTTTAAGCCGTTACCCTTTCGGCCTCTTTAGAATCCAATTTGTAATGGAAGAACGGAGTCTACGAATTGAGGATGTGGAAATCAAGGAGTAGGCTAAAAGTGAATTAGCGAAGAAGATGAATTCGTGAATCTCAATTCAATTTTATTCTTGCTTGAAGTTATATTTTCTGCTAAAAGTGATATTGATTCAGTGTAGGCAAATCTATTATCAGGAAAAAAAATTCCATTTAAATTGCTTTCGATTATGTATCATTCGATCATCGATTCACGTGATTCTTACATTGGTTAATCATCTTGACAAGATCTACAACATGAACCGATGAGATCGTATTAATGATCTTGTAATGAATTACAATTGAGCAATTACACGTTAGTTGTCATTATTCTTTGATAAAAGGGGTTGGATCGAATGCGGCCAAATCTATTTTTATAAAATCAAATTCACACGAATCATCTCCGATCATAAACCAGTAAAAATTTATTACAGATAATAATTATCAAGGTTATTCTTATTGATAAGAACTAAATATTGAATAATTTCGATTAGATTAATAATCTCTGAATAAATCTTGAGCGACGAATTAAGTTTCATTTCAATAAAGGCAAGAATCAAACGACATAGTTTTGGGTACATGACGCAGTTTGAGCCTATGTCATGTACCCAAAACGACGTCGTTTTACGTGTCATATCTTATATCTTTTTACCTCAGGGCGAAATCAAACGACGTAGTTTTGGGTACATGACGCAGGTTGCACCTACGTCATGTACCCAAAACGACGTCGTTTTGGGTCAGGTACATGACGCAGGTTGAACCTATGTCATGCACCTAAAACGACGTCGTCTTGTGTCAGGTACATGACGCAGGTTGAAACTGTGTCATGCACCCAAAACGACGTCGTTTTGTGTGAGATATCTTACAAACGGCTTATCTCAAGGCGATACCGTTTTGTTCCGTCGTCTTCTCCTTCCTCCTCCTAACCCTCTTCTCTCTCCTCCCCTCACCACCACCACCACCACCTCCGACCGCCACGCTAAGGAACTCATCACCTCTGGCCATCGTTATCTTGATGTGAGGTGATAAAAAAATTCCGATTTTCCTAGCTAGTTATTGATTCTGCAAGTTATGAATTGGGTTTCTTTTTTATTATGTGCCTCTTTGTTTTTTTTTTTTGGCTTGAGAATAATTTTGCTGTTAATTTTTAAATGGGAGGAGGAGTTCAACAAGGGCCATGTAGATGTGGAGAACGCTCTCAACATTCCTTACATGTTTAACACCCATCAAGGTTTGTGGTCATTTTCCCCCTTTTCTTTTCCCTATTTCTTACATGTTAGAGAAGAAGCAAATAAGAGTACCTTGCTAAAATCTTTTGGGTATGCGTATTCTGTTGTTCTTCGTTTTGTATTTTGGAATTAGTAGTAGTATCCTTTTGTTCTTTTACGTCTTCGCCAATGAATTTTGCTACTCTCATCTGCTTTTCTCTAATCTGATAATAATAATAATAATTAGCTGATGTTTTTCTCTGTTTAACAAGGATGTTCCTGGGCCAAAAGAAAATCCTGAACAGACGGCCCGTAGAGACAAGGTACAATTGGAAGAGTTAAATTGTTATTGTTGTGTTTGATGGTTGCATTCTGTTGTTCTTCGTTTTGTATTTTGGAATTAGTAGTAGTATCCTTTTGTTCTTTTACGTCTTCGCCAATGAATTTTGCTACTCTCATCTGCTTTTCTCTAATCTGATAATAATAATAATAATTAGCTGATGTTTCTCTCTGTTTAACAGGGATGTTCCTGGGCCAAAAGAAAATCCTGAACAGACGGCCCGTAGAGACAAGGTACAATTGGAAGAGTTAAATTGTTATTGTTGTGTTTGATGGTTGCATAACGGGAACAACGTTACCATTCTAGATCCCCTTCTATAAGCCTAAATGTTTACAACATCACACAAACAGAAATAATAATAATGACTTGTTTTTTAATGTGGCGCTTTTATTTCTTGCCCGTCCAGTGTTGGGAGGATTATGATGCGGAATTCCACTCTTTTGTGATTTTTTCACCTTTTTTCAAGGAAGTGTTTTGATTGTTAGAATTGTCCACGAATTCGCCCTGCTAACTTTATGAACTTCTTTACCCCCAGGATTTGCCCAAGTATTTGCTTTACTGAAGCATCAAAGATGGAAAAGAAGGCAAGACAAGGGTGTTGGCAGCTGCCAAGGGGGCAGCAATCTTAGTGCAAAAGAGTTTAGAAACCGTGCTTTGGCCTTGGCATGAGAGGGAATTCAATGAAAAACCTGATGTACTTGAAGGACTGAAGCAGGACTTGTTTGAGTTACTTACAAAGCTCGCGTTAACTATTTGTGATCGGGTAATTTCTTGTCAGAACTTTGCTAAGCAAACAGAATATACTGTTGCACTCCTGAATTGAGTAACCATGATTGACTTGTTCCATCCTAGTATATGTTAGTAGGGTCTGATCACTAGTTTTTTTTTTCAAACTTCAACCCCTTTCCCTTTGTTGTCTACTTTTTGATTTTTGTCCGTAGTTGGCTTTGCCTTTTCCTTTCTTTCCCGTTCCTCCTCCTTCACCTGTGCATGTTGGTAACCTACTTCTTGCCTGTGTCACGGTCGTTCTTGATTTCCTTTTTTCTTTCAGGAAGATTTTGATCGAATATTTTTTAAGGAAGATATCAAGGCTGAGCGTATGAAGTTTCTGCATGATGTACACCAAACCTTCACTAAGGTTTGTACACCTTTGAGATCAACATTATTTGTTTAGGATTGGGTTTACAGAGCTGAAAATTCCAAAGGAATTGAGATTAATGCAGTAGACATTATTTTATTTGGTTGATGAATCATAGCTGGATTTTGGAAAGAAGAAAAAAAGAAAGAAAAGGGAACAAAATCAACAGATGCGATGGATATTACATGATGGATATTACATGTGATATTTTCCTTTGCAGACAAGGGCTGAACTCTGAAGCTATAGTTGACATTTCCGAGGGGAAGATGAATTTTGGTAAATATTGCCGTCTTCTGGAGCACGATGTGGGAAATATCCTAGAGGCAACGATGACAAATTGATAACCTGTTTAACATTGTATCAGAACTTTTGTTCTATGTTACAGTCTCAATGTCCTTTACGTTGATGTTTCTGCGTATTTTTCATGCAGCTACGCGAGAGGTATTTTTAATATTCTGGCCACCGGGAGCTTGAGGTAATATGTTGTTACTTTGGTCCTTTAAAGTGTCGCGAGTCTTGTACACAATCGCAGATGTTGTTGTCATTTCTCTCTCTCTTGTTGGTCCTAATTAATTGTTGTTTTTCTTTGGCTAGGAATTTGTAGCTGATGATTATACTTTTTTTTTGATCGAGTAGCTGATGCCTATACTTGGTCATTTGAGGTACTAAATAATATTCTTCTCTGTTTGAACTGTGAACCTTTTCTCACGTTGCTTTGTATATGTAATTCCTAGGTCACATTGTTGTTGTTTCTTCATTGCTCAGTTGAGTGGGCTCATCTATCATAATTAATTAGTTGTGGATTGGTTTGACTAAGGTTTTCATTGGTGTAGGATGTGAATGTTCCTGAAACACTTATAGATAGCACAATTGCTGTTATGAAGAAGATGCCACCATTGAAGGTATGGATGTGGATGGTTTGTTATTTGATTGTTGTGCTAGTGTTTTGAACTCTTTTACAAGTAGATCGTGCAAAATTGAAAATTGCTCGTGAACTAAATGCTAAGAAATGTTAACCGAGACATCATGTTTCTTATGGCCATTGTGGTGTCTGTCTGGATTTGTTGCTGATTGTGATTGTTTAGCCAAATCTTAGCTGGAACTTCTTTTCATAGTTTTTATCTTATTGAACATGATCCAGTCCAACGTGGGTAATTAGCTAACGACTGTACCAATTAATAAGTAGCAGGAGTGCTCTTCTTTTCGTTTGCTGATGCTTAAGTTCTTGTTAGCAGTTGAAAATGGTTTGATCTTACTATATTGTTAATGAGGTGATCATTCTTCGTGTACTTCAACTGATTGCTCAATTAAATCTTTGACTTTCCGAGAAAGACTCTAACTGAATCTTCTAAAATATTCATGGGTAGAGTGTTTATTTTTTGTGTTGTGCCTGATACATTGAGGCTAGCGTTGACACGTTCTTAGAATTAAATATTTACTTAAATCTGGTTCAAATATTTGATAATTGGTGGGTTGCCATGTGGATTGTATTTGGATCCTAGATATTGGAAATAATCAAACGTTGATGGAGAGGCATCACACATTTTAGATTTCTATTCCAAAATGCCCGTGTTTCCCTCAAAATCTATCAGGGACGATTTTAGAAGATAAAACCCAACATTAGCAGTAGAAGTCCTGCTTAATATCAAGTTTCCTGCACTAACGGGCTTGATTTGTTCCCCACAAGTCTCTTCTTCGTCCTCGACTCTATTGCTTGACGAGGAACAATGAAAGGCTTCTCTCTTTAAGCTCACACATGAAGGATATGGAGAAATTAGGCTTTTGGAATTTGGATTGTGTAAGGCCCCCTTATATACCAGACACGGGAGACAGTTAGAGACGGGACACAATAATGTAAAAATAAATTGGGATACGGACACTGCAGGAATTAGTCAAACACATGTCCCCGGTGTGTGTCCTCTGCATATCCATGTCCCCCTTATTTTTGTTTTCATCTTTTCACCAGAGAAATTGTGCTAAGCACCTCATGATGGAATTGAGTCAATTGACACACTTCAAGTGCACGTGCATCTCTGATACTCTGTATTATGTGTTCTGGAGGGACATCGATGTCTCACGCCTGGAGGTGTTCTCTCACGTCTTACCCGATAGTTTAGAGCAGTTGCTTCTTGATATCCTTGGCACCATGTCCTTTCTAATGGAGTGGAGACAGCTTGAGGTAAATCCTTTTGCTTATGGCGCACATAATTGGATAGTTGTTGTAACTGTATTTTTCGGCTTAGGTTGCTGCTCAAATCTTTTGAAATTATTTGGCTGGGTGCAAATGCTGAATGCTGCCTTTGTTGTCATCATTCGGCAGGGATGAGTCTGGCCTTTTTGCCTTGAGCTGCTTAATTTGTGGCTTACCTTGGATACTGTATCAGTTAAAAATCTACAATTACCCTCTGACCCATCCCCGAAGCCGGAAGTGAGAGAATTTAAAATTTTGCTTTCCGGAAAGATCAAAGTACACCCCAATTTTAGTTTATACAGTGTGTTCAACAGTTTCTACAGATACCTGATCATTTGGAAGATAGTCTTTGATTGCGAGAAATATTCGGGGCATAAATTCCGTCTTTGTGAATCTGGGAAAGTAGTTTTGCCAGCCAATTGAAAAAAAAAGAGTGTAGCGGGATTATTCAAAACAAATCTACTGACTTGGAAGTGTGGTCTTCTCGCTTGATAAGAATTCCATGTCAAAACAGATTGCAAGTTTGACTTACTGGGGACAAATTTGCTGCTCGCTCCCAAAAAATTGAATAGCTGAATTCTTGACTGATTTAGAACTTAGGTTTTTTGTTCAACAGGCGATGAACTTTGTGGTATGAGATTCTAGTTAAAAAAGAAGGGGTTGTACATAATGCCCCTTTCATAGGCATTCTCATTAACTTTTTTCTTGATAAGTAGGCATTCTCAATAATATTACTGTAGTTAGTTAGTGATGGCAATATTATCTTTGATGGCAATATTATCAATAATATTAGGCATTCCAGATGTTTAGTCACAGTTCCGAACACCAATTAATCCGAAATCAAATGTAGACGGTAGAACCCATACGCTGATACGCATCGGACATTGAGGAGACATTTATTCGATCTCTTAAGCATTTTCCATTTTAAGTAAAAGATTAGTTATTTTTACACCTTTCGTTTTTATATGAGCACGACATTTTTTATTTTCTTTATCCCTATGAATTTCCTATCTTACTCCTTTTACGTGAGAAAAAAAATGCATAACGATTTTGCCATTTATGTGCGGATTTGGGGTATTTGTAGTGTTGGGCCCGGAGTGCCCCATGAATTTGGACACAATGTCACTCCCTGCGACCGCTCTAAAAACGGACTTGCGGGTGCGATGTCGAATGTCATAAAGACTTAATTGAAGCCCTTCCTAACACCAATTGGTTTTAGGAGAGTTGGTGGAAAAGCGGTCCAACAAGTGGTATCAGAGCCAAGAGGCTAGGTCATGGATCCGAGTCGCGGGAGCGTCATCGTGAGGAAGGGATTGTTGGGCCCGGAGTGCCCCCATAGATTTGGACACAATGTCACTCCCTGCGACCGCTCTAAAAACAGACTTGCGGATGCGATGTCGAATGCCATAAAAGACTTAATTGAAGCCCTTTCTAACACCAATTGGTTTTAGGAGAGTTGGTGGAAAAGCGGTCCGACATGTAGTGACCCAAGTTACTACATTTCCGTAGTAACCTTAATTATGGACCCTTTATAATCTATATTTGCAATCGAAACTGTGTAATTTGTTGGGAATGTTGAGTAGATCATTAATGTAAAAAGTCAAATTATTTGGATATTGGTAGGTGGTAGCCATATGTTCGGATACCATTTATATGGATGACCAATATCATATGGAGCATATACTGTAAGATAAATAAATCTCATTTGTGTGTACTTTTTTTTTTGTACCCATATTGTGCCAAACATTCTTGATAAAACGAACGGTTCCAATCCCAAATGGAAATTTCAGATGATTCATATTTGAGGTCACTATAAAGATGTAATGACTTGGCTCACTACGAAAACCCCAAGCCCCTTGCGTGCAATGGATTAGAAAGGAAATTTCACAAGTTACACTCTATAAAAAAAGGACCAACTTGGCCGTTGGCCTCCCACACCTAGAATGTGAAAAACAAAACACATTCTGCTTCCGCCTCACAATTTTATTAACGTTATACTGTATTTTTTAGTGAGTCAATTGTAGAACTTTGTAACATCCAACAAAGAAATAATTTAGATCTTTAAAATTATGCAAAAGACTGAAAAATTAGACATGAACGTATTTTGTTTCTATTATAAAACGCAATTACATATAGGAATTTACGACACGAAACGATTAATAATAGTATAACATAGCTTGAAAATTTACTTTTGCTTTTCGGAGAATGCCAATATCATGCTTCAATTTTGGCTCTTGATTTTATTTTGGCATCGCGCTATACGAATTTATCACAATGATTTGGGGCTCTATATTTCTCGAGAATACGTGTATCCTCAAAACCAAAAATAAAACGAAGAACTTGTTAATGCCTAATGGTCCCATTTACGTTGAAAGAGCATACAAAAAAGACATTGTATCAAGATTTACGCAATGTAAAAGTGTTATCTTGCGTACACATTTTTGGTACAATGCAACCACCACCCCAAAACATGACTCAATGAAAAATGCCACGCCTTTTTCTTGAATAAATAAACGCCAATCCTCCTATACATTTCATTCTGGGGTCCAATTCGAAGGGGTTCGACCCGCCATGTGGTGCACAACAGGGATGGATTCAGAAATCTAAAATATTAGGGACACCTAATTAATTATAATTGTGTAATTTTTCTTTCTAGTCAACAATCTTACTAAATTAATATGGAGTATTTATTATGGACAAAAAAGTTTATAAAGCCTACTTTTTATATAAAAAAAAAGGATAAAAAATGAGCACAAAATCTTAGACAACTTTTAGAGTGTGATTGACATTGACAAGTCTTTAGAATCATCGAGATTGTTTTATTGATGACTTTTTTTAAAATATTTCTCTACGACGGCTAAATTAAAGAAAATCAAATAATAAATATTCAAATAAATAAATAATTTACAAATCAATAATTATAAATGACCCAACCAAATATAAGTGTGTATACTAAATATAGCGTTACATTACATAATTATGCTAAATATATAGAAGTAATATCAAATTATTATTATTTTCTTTGAATTTTAAGCAGGAGTCAGCAGGGACACATACTAGAGGTGACCCCCTTGGATCCATCTGTGGTGCACGATAACCCTTTTCACCACCCACGGCCCTACATGTGTAGTTGAAAAAGGTGTTGAGGGCTTGAGGCACACACATCGGCGAAAGAAATTGGAGCACGTTTGAGTTCATCCATTCTAAAAGGCGAAACAGACTAGAGCACAAAAGACTCAACGATTTAGTCTACGTTCGTTATAATTTGAAACTTCGAGAGAGGTATTATTTCTAAAAGTGTTGTTAAATTTATATTTAATGTTTTGAATATGGATCTTATGAATAGTGGTAATTACTCTGTAGATATATAAAGCGATGGAAAGATGCATTTGATTCGATTAGTCTTGAGAACATAGATGTGTTGGATGATTGGGTGTATGAAGAAGATGATGATGAGGATATTGCATGGGAGCTTATTGAACCACCATCTTTAGAAGGATTGACTTTGGATGATCCACCTATCTTTCATGATGCTGTTGATGATTTCCCACCTGAGAATATGTCCCAATATAATTGGGATCTTGGAGGAGAAAATCATCCTTATGTTTATGTTGAATGACATCCTACGTCTTTTTATATGTACTTGTTAAGCCTCTTTTAGAGAACTTTGTGTGTCCTTTTTGAAGAACTTTGTGTGTCTTTTGGAGAACGGATTTGGGGTACCCGTAGTGACTCAAGTCACTATATCCCCATAGTGACCTCAATTGTAGGTTCTCTATAATTTGTATTTGAGATCGGAATGGTACAATTTGTTGAGAATGTTGAGTAGATCATTCATGGAAAAAATCAAATTTATTGGATATTGGTAGTCATATGTTCGGGTACTATTTATATGGATGGTCAATATCATTTGGTGAATACACTTTAAGATAAATTTGTTTCAATTGTGTGTCTACTCATCCCCGGTAATCATAATTTTTTGTACCCATGATGTGCTCAATATTCATGAAAAAATAAACGATTCCGATCTCAAATGAATATTTTAGAAGGCCCACAATTGAGGTCACTACGGGGATGTAGTGACTTGACTCACTACTGGAACTCCATGTCCTTGGAGAATATTGCGTTTGTTTCACTATGTTATGCACTTGGAACATTTATTTGTTAGTTTGAAGGCCGTTTTATGGTATTTGTTGTCTAATTATGGTTAGTTTTGTGAAGAATTAGATGATATAGTTTACCAAAAAAAGAAAAAAAATTGGGTGATATGAGGAAAAATTTCAATTTTTATATATGTATATATAGGGAGTACTATTAAATCTGAAACGGTACGACTCAGTACGAGTATCCGCCCGGTACCAATACCATATCGTACCAGCAAAAAAATCGATATCTTGTCCGGTACATGATTCAAAACCTTGGTTTGAGGCACACATATTCCGCGTGGCCGTTTACTGTAGAATATCACTTTCGTGCTGGTGATCCTATCCACTTCCTACAGCTGTACGCAGTTGTTGAAAAACACTCGAGCTTTTCGCCGCGTCTACCAGAATGACGTAGACTGATTATATTACTACTACTATCGAACACCTCACAGGATCAGATATTTTGAGGTTAATTAGAGGAGAAAATTTTGGGTGTGACTTGGGTACACCACACGCGTATCTCGGCCGTGTCAACATACAATGCAAATTGACTAGTGTCCGAACGCGCATCTCGGCCGTCCAAAAGTGTTTTGGACGGCCAGATTTCATCCTCTCTCTCTCTCTCTCTCAAATCCTAACCGTCCAAAATACTTTTGGCCGTCCGGCACTCAAGTTTTTCTCTAATTAGAGTAGCTTCGGCTAAGCTTTATATCTCCATATTTTGAGCATATGTGGAGATCAAATGCACTCCAACTAAGTTCCGAACTCCAAAACACGTATTTTAAGTCTCGAATATAAAGACCTAACATAAAAATTTGAGACTCATCTCTATTTCTACATTTTAATTTTCATTTACTATAATGTTAAATAACTTTTGAATTCTAAATCTTATATTTACAAAATTATAGTACTATTGAAAAGACAATGCCAATATCTTCAATTTGACACTAATATTAAATACATTTAGTGGAAAACTCAAAAATAATAATTTGAATTTTGAAGGGAAAATGAAGGAATTGTGAGTTGTTTTGCATATAGAGATGGAAATGGAGATTTGTGATTGAAGGGTGTATGAATAGTTGTGATAAATTCCAAATCTACTTTTTGAATTAAAAATGTACTCCGTAGTATTTTAAGTCTAAAAAATGGAGTTTTGGAGGCTCATAAGTCATAGGTTGGAGATGCTCGTGATTTTTGCAGTCCTTTCTTTCTTTCTTTTTTTTACCAATTTAAAAATCGCGTTCCTTTTTAAAAAAAGAGAAAATCAATCTCCTATTTTCGTACACTACCTTTCAGCATGATTATAAGCAACCAATCGTAACACACAAACCTAATCCCCCATACTTCATTTTTCTCCAACAAACTTTCCTTAATAGTTTGCAACAAGTTACTAAGTTGCAGAAAATGTCCGGTTGTGTTTCTAGATTAACTTTCGCCGAAAATTGCTGAACTTGTTAATTCGCCAAACGAAGACAATGAAAAAGATTTTCTTATGAAAATTATTTCCCTAGTACTTCAATAACGAACCAATCTCCATGTACCATTACCAAAACCCAAATCGGTAGCAATTATTCAAAACCATCAAATACATCGAGTAAATGAAGAAAATCAAATGGATGAGCTCAAATTCGAAGGGAACCCCAAATTTTATAAGCTATACGCCGGCAGAAATTTTACACAATCAAGACGAGCTGAATAAAAGCTCGCATGAAGGGAGGCAGAGTGATCAAGGAGTATAAATAGCAGAAAAATACAGTTCTGTATCCAAAACAGTTTCACACCTTCCTCACAACTGACAATCGACAATTGTGGTGGACCGGTAATTAAGATGCTAAGAGATGAGCTTTGCAAAAGAGAGGAAGCAAGCATAAATGGTTGTCGTAATCTCAAGATATCTGTTTGTCGTTAGTGGACAAGGTTTCACAACTTGTTCCACGTGATAATCGCAAGGTAATCCATAGGAAAATAATAGGCACCAAGGTAATAGATCTGCAAAAGGGAAAGAAACACTGTAATCAACTCTATACGATAGCTATTGAAAGTTTATTGCAGCTATTGATCAAGCATGGACAAGAAGTCCCTTAAAACAGCTGTTGGGACTCAAACGACAAATATGAAATCCTACAAAACCGAGGATCCAAATATTGATTGGTAGGAAAGGAAAGCAGAAATTGGAGGAGTTTATATACGTAACATGTTCTTGCGTCAGAACAACTCTGAAAATTACTATTCCTAGTTTTAGGTCTCCTTAAATATTTTCTTTCCCCTAAGGAACGTTGAGGAGGTCGTTGAGGTAGGTATGTCAGATAAGACAACGATGCAGTGTCCACTCATCGAGCAGGGTGTCCTCAAGCAGATAATTCTCCATCCAGAAGACCGCAGAGATGACACATACTAACCCACACAACAACGAAAGATAATCTGATTACTCAAATTTAAAGGGGTCAAGGTAGTGATGCCATCTACGAAGATAGGGTCCCAAACAGACTACATTGGGAAAATAAAGGCCAGGACTATGTGTAAACACATTTTCTGAACAAAAGGAAAAGGAGTGCCAAGCTGTCCAATTCCCTCAAATGAATGATAAAAAAGTACATCGGTGATGCACACCTGGTGGCTGGTTCAAACTA
>JAXBDA010007098.1:0-18662 GCA_036023075.1 Gaultheria prostrata
GGAATACAACAATCTACCTAACTACTTAACCAAAAAAGAAGAAGCAACAAACCTTACAAATTCTCACTGGACAACCAAAATATCAATTTATTCCCCCTCCACTCACTCAGTTATGCATATTCACCAGCCTTTTCATGCAACAACAATAGACAATGCCATGAACTTGAATCAGAAAATATAATTAGTCATTACTCAATTATCAAGTCAATCTATTAAAATCACACTCACCACAGATGGATTTCGTATCAATTAGTGCTCTATCCAAATCTAATGCACAACGGCTCAATTACTTGACTAACCGATCAGCTTAACTTGAAAAACATTGTAATTACCAGACATGAATCTGCTTTTTCCGTTGCCTTCGTAACAAGATAAACAAAAACTAGAAGGCTAAACAAGAATAGTGCATACACAGGATTTAACCCTTTGTTTGGGTGAGGCAACATTTCTACCACCATTCGAACTGACCATTACAGGGCAACAAGAGGACATGATAACAATGGCAAAGGAAGTCCTCCTATTGGAGAATATATCAGTTGCTCTTGGTTCCAAATCTGATGCTTTCAATAATAGCCGACTCCTCTCAAATTCGCCTGTATTGGTTGCTCAGCATCATCATCACCCTTGCCTATAAGCACCAGCCTACCTACAACATCCAGATAAGCTAAATCTTAAATCCATGAAACTAGGGAGATGTAACGAAAAAGTACCAACCAAACAGAAATGCTCATCAAACTAGTACGCAAACTAAGCCTTTCATGTCCCAATCAATGAGATCGACCAAACTGCTGAAATTGTATTTCTATGTGAGAAAAGCAGCCCGCAAATTGCTATGGGTCCATGGCAGTAATGGCTTCAATTTCATTCCTGCTTACCAATTGTCTTTGGAAAAAAAATTTGTTGTCCTTGAGTCGAGAAAACAAGTTGAGCAATGGCGAGTCATGGCCATAGCGTAAGAACATGCGCACATTTGAACTTCTGACTCCATCTCCCAGAAGCCGATCAAAGTTACAAGAGCAAAAATGAACTAACAAAACTAACCACAACAACAATAATAAAGAAAGCTCTGCCTCTCTTGTAGCATTTATTGACAAGAATACCAATTTACATTTCATCATTTAGAAATTAGAAAGAAGAGAAAAGGAGAGAGAATAACCAACATTGCGTGAACGATACAAATCGGTAGCATCTCAAAGACAGTTTCTCACTAATTTGTCTCGTAAACAGAATGGGGGTCCGTTATTTCTAAAGGATGGCCAACTTTGATTTAAAAATGAACAGTTGTGCCCCTTGCTTCTGTCAGTAATAAAAACAAATCCGACTTTGTAGTTTAAATCCTTATCATTTAGTCAAAACCTATGAAGCACCGACACCTCTCGGGGACCCCGTATCGCAGTGTCCTGACACGGGGACACGGCGGGGACACGGCGGGAAACGTGTCCCGACACGCCACGTGGACGGGGACACTTCTGTGTTGCTTTTTTGGTAGGGGACACGTTGGGGACACGGGAGGGACACGGGGGGACACGGGAGGGACACGTTTGGGGGACACGGCGGGGGTCAAATTGAAAGTTTTTAAAAGTTTATGGGGTAAATTTATAATTTATTAAAAATTGAGGGGAAAAAGTGTAATTTCAGCATATATATACCTTTCCCCTCTTCTTCATCAGTCGACTGATAACTTTTGGAGCCCTAAATCAAGAAGCTGTTGCTGCTGCTGCTGTTGCTGCTCCTCGTTGCTACTCTCTGCTTTCAGTCAAAGGTATGTCTCTCGCCTCTCTCTCTCTCTCTCTCGGTCTGGTGTCTCTATCTCTGGGTCTCTCTCTTTCGTCTCTCTCTCTTTGGGTTCTCTGATGACCTGGTGTGTTGCTGGATCCAGTCGGTCTGTTGCGGCTGCTACTAGGGTAAACGAAGAGGAGAATATATATCCTATGTTTAATTACACTACAAACCCAAACATTTTGGGTTATAACGTATTTACTCCTCGAAATTAAAAGGTATTACAAATATACCCTTCTTTTTACATTCTGCAACAAAAGAATATAAAAAAAATGTATTTATATAAATATTTATTTATTTTTTTTCCACGTGGCGTGTCCCCCGCCGTGTCCGTATCCCCATTTTTTTCGAATTCCCGTGTCCCCGTGTCCGTGTCCGTGTCCGTGTCCGTGTCCGTGTCCGTGTCAGTGTCAGTGTCAGTGTCAGTGTCAGTGTCAGTGTCCGTGTCCGTGCATCATAGGTCAAAACTATAGTTACTAGCATGAATTGCAAGAAACCAAACAAAGCATGAACTTTAGGAGATCATATCAATGACTCAAAATGTAGAGACAGTTCCGACAAACAAAAGCGAAAGCGAAAGCAAAAGGGAGTAAGGTACATACCATTTCGACGGATGGCTATCTCTCTTATACGTCGTACAAGACCAGTGATTTGATCGGTGAAGATTTTGGTCTCCAAGTTTCCCTCCAAATACAAAATCGAACTACAATGAACACGTGTACGTGGTTACTAGGAAAGGAATAGGGCCTAACAAAATAGATGGTACAAAAAACTGAAGAACAATGGAAGCAGGCCATACAGAACACCTTTTTCATTTTTGAAATTAAAAGACAAGATAAGAATAATATTATGTTGGGTCCTGAGGACCAGGATGGTCGAAGATCAAAACCTAAATGCACTAGGGGTTCATCATCAAAGCCAGGGCAATAATGATGAAGGAATTTTAGCGCTGATGCAGCAAACAGCCACCTTCATAGTCAATTCATTAGGGGCGTCACCTTCTACCCAACTAGTTATGAAGTGGAAATGATTCTGTGAGTAAAATCACCCAGATGTGCCACAATTATCGCATGCTCAAAATAACTGGGATGAAAGGAACTACTGCAACAATAAACAACGTGGGAACTACTTTTTCCAATATGAGAGCCATAATGATATGACAAGAAATGATTGAACATGAACCATGAGGATAACTTTCTTGTTTGTCTTTGCTAAATTTATAGGTAGACTCTTTTCTTTATTGTTATTTGAGTGAGAGTCAGCATCAAAGTTGATGCAACCCATAAATAAACAAACAAGGGAAGAAAAGCAAGAAATCAATTGTACAGCTCATGTGTCCAAAGTGCTACAAAATTTAAGTACTCAACAATATTCCAATAGACGGTCCCCCATCCCCCAATTGTATAGAAAGCTTGAAAATGTTGGTTTCAGCCACAAAAAGGAGGGAGACCCAGGGGATGGGTTGGTTGATATGATGCTTCCTCACTAGCTTTGATGTCCAGGTTTGAGCAGCTTAGCTTTCCTGTATTCTTTCATATTGATGGATAAAAAGCCAGAAAAGAGTACAAGAAACTTAACTTTACAATGTAGTACTACCTCTATGCCATTAAGATATATGATGCTGCTCGCGAATCAGATACAAGGAATAAATAAATTTAACTGATATGAATGAAGGAAGCATGGTAATGAGCACAGAAATTAATTTGGGTCTCTAGGCCTGCCCTCCCTGATGCCTTTCGGCTTTGATTTGAGGGTATGGTTCTGCAGCAAAACGTCCCTGTAGCTCCTCGGTTCTTGGAGGTTTAGGGGGGCCATTGTTTCAGTGGTACTCTGAGAGCAGTCACTTTGTGCATATTGCCAAAGGTTAGGTCTGTCTCCAATCATCCCCCCCCCCCCCATACCCCCATACCCTCAATGATTGGGGACTAGATGGGTTATGTTATTGTTGTTGTTGTTGAACCGATATGAAAAAGAACAAAAAGGTAGTAGAAAGCATCTAAACAACTTTTACAATCAGTGTTGGGCTAAACCCATAAATTCATTAGAAGGCCAACCTGAATCAAAGAAACTTGCGCACAAAGAGAGAAGAAACAAAACAGATATAAACATGAGTGGCCTATCAAAAAGTGAATTGCTAGAGAAAGCTCCTATATCTGTATTATGTGGGATTATCACAGCTGCAATTGGCAGATGACCAAGGGTCTCAAAGTAAACATACAGGAATGTCTAACATCGCGGATGAACTGGATGTCTCAGAAAACAAATGAGCATGACAGCGAACTTCCCTGGATAGCTGACCTAAGTCTAAGCCTTGCATACTCTAGCAACAGGCTTAGAGAGTTAATAGCATTTACAACATAATACTGAACGCTGCTGGAGCACAAATGCAACATGAACCCCAAAACACAGAGAAATGAAGACTAAATTTATTTCTCCACAAATAGAAATAAGTGCATAATCAAGACAGGGATGCCAAAAAGAAGTGGGATATCCTCAGTTTTTGTCTTCCTTCACCCACAACTAATTTACCATTGGCAGAACAGATGCAGCTAAGAAGGTTCACTTGTGCCCTCACACAAAAGTTCCACAGCTTCAGTCATGAAAAAGTCCATATTCTTACCTCTGCCTTTTGGATAATGAGATATTGTTGCTTACAATAACTCATGGGTGGGAAACTTAACATTTAAAGGGCTAATAACATTTGTGTGGCTTCGTAAAACATCATCTTTTGCCTTTCATACACCTTTTATGATCAAGAACCCGCTAATGTATAACTTAAATTGTAGTATACCAACAAATAAATGTGCACAAAAACATATGATTCAGGCTGCCACATGTACTGTACGCAGAAATATACAAGCAAACGAGGGGCATAAGCTAAACTCACCCAGGAACAACATGTTTCAAAGCAATGGCCCCTAATCTCTCGGGATAAACCGAGACTCTATGCCACTGAACTGCACACCGATTTGCATACTCCCTTGGCTCCTCATTGTCCAACGGCCGGCGGTTGTTCCTTATCCCACCCGTCCCCACCGACAACAACGTCACTGTCCTCCCACTCCTCAGCCTCTTCTGAATCGGTATCTGCCCCACCTGCCCTACCAATATTGCCTGCACCCAACACCGAACAAATGTCACCAATCCACTTCCAATTCCCAATTATCAATAGCAAACGGACCAAACCAATAAGGCCATGTCTTTTTGTCCAGATTAAATCGGATTGGACTATAAATCCAAGAGGACCATGCGTTTGGTTGGACATTTTAGGGCTAGAATAATATGAGTGAGATATTGTACTCTGCAAACATAATGATCATACATTGGAATGTGATATTATTCATTCCTTCACTCCAGTCCACTATTAATCCAGGATTCCAGGGATTACTTATCCTACATGATTATGCCCCATCAGTAATTTAGAGTATTAGTCCATTCAAACAAACGGGGAAATCGCACAGATCCTATTTCCAGAACTCAAGGATAAAAAAGACTTTGCATCTTTAATGGCCATTGAAAAGAATCTCACACCCAGAAATTCCTCATTGCCCCTAACAAATAAAAATAAACATTTCCTAAATTTCTCACACACGGATCCAAGTTTGCTCAGTCTCTGGCTCGGAAAGAACACAGTTTTGCCAAAAAGAAACTGAGGCCGTAACATTCCATAAATTTAACAAGTAAAAAATATATGGATTCGTTAGATAAAAAGATAGAAAGAATACAGTAGTACCTTATAAACGCCGATGTCTAAGCCGTTTTCGAGGGGACGGTCGAAGAAGGTTCGCTGTTGGGATGAGGGAGAGGCAGAGGTGTGAGGGTCTGAGTAGGATTCGGGTGGTTCGACGGTGGAATCGTCGGAGTCTGAGGTTTCAGGGGATGAACAGAAGAAGCGCATGGAGAAGTGAGGAGGAGGAGGAGGAGGATGTGGTTTGTTAGTAGAGTTGAAGAGGAGGGAGTGGCAGAGTCTTCTTGAGATGGAAGCCATTGAACTCCTCATTCTAGAAATGGCTTTGGATTGTTTCCTGTCTATCTCTGTCGACTCGACTATGCTTTGCTTAAACCCTAGTGATTCATTTCAAACCCTGGCCTGGGTGGGTGGGTGCCAACATTCTTTCTTCCGTGCAGCAAATGCCTGAACCGTGTAGCACGGGTAGCACGGCATTCTAGATGTTTAAAAATATTTTGGACTGTCCGAATTAAAATAGAATTCTTCTATTGAAATGTACCCTCCAAATGAAGTGGTAGATGATTTAGATTGAGTTCACTGCACTGCAGCATCCTGCTTCCACATTGATGCTACTTATACGGTGCACACGCATTAAACACGGACAAATCATGTAACACATCCATCCTTTAATGGTCATATATAGCACTAGTCTTTAGAAGGGGGAAAAAATTAAAACCAGACACAAGCACACAAACAATTACACATGGTCGATTGATTAAAGAGATGATAGTCCCAGTTTAAAATAAAAAAAAAAAAGAGATGAAAGTCCATTGACCACTTATTTATTGGTCACCACTTCTCCAAAGCACTTATTTACTGGTCACCACTTCTCTCATTTATTTGCATGTTATTTAAAAAAAAAAAAAGTTCATTTTTTGGTTGGAAACTGTTTTTTATTAATCTTTGAAATATTTGGAAGACTAAATCTTTGAAATATATGCGTATCCTAAGCTAAGCTAAGAATAGTCATATGTCTATCCGAGACTCGAAACCTAGGTTAGCAAGAAGCCAACTCGGGAAACACCCAAAGCGCCGAAGCCCAAACACTAAAGGTCTAGGCCCAATTAAAAGCCAAATCAGATACAATAATAAGCTCATTCACCCATGGCCTAGCCCAAACGGCAAACCAAATAAAACATTATAGCCCAAATAAAAAACCCCAAAGCCCAAACCTGAAAAAAAAAACCCTTATCACCAAGCCTAAACAATCTGCGAAAAATTCAGCCACCACCGCCACCCTCAAGCAACTAAAACCACCACCGACGTACCACCAAAGGCAGTCAGACAAATCAGAAACACCAAGTCAGTGCAAGAGGAGAGGGGAAAGCTGAATAAGTTGGAGAACAGACGAAAAAGGAAAGGGAAAAAAGATAGGGAAAACCAAACCCAAACCCTAACCGGAAACCATCAACCAGCCACCATCAACCGCCGCCACTAAAGGCATTGTCCACTGCAACAGCCACCACCAACCGTACAGCCAGCGGCGAAGGCGCACCAACGCAAAGTCACCGCTTAGCTGTTAGGCATAAACCGGTTACACCCAAGAGTGTAAAAACCTGTGGGATAACTTTGCCATTCGAACACCGGCAACAGGTACTTTGACCACAACCCCATCCACTGCGTCAACGAACAGCAGCCACGACCATCCTGATCACCGCTGGTGGGCTTCATCACCACTAACCCATCCATCCAGCCAAGAACACAAAACTTCGTTAGGCCCGAGGAGCGGCCACGCCCAACAGCGTAGGCCGATAGGAACTCGCCAGAAAAGAAGGAGGTAGATTTAAAAGGGGAGGGGGAAAACCCTAGGAGATGTAACGAGAGGGAGAGAGTTTTATCTGTAGCTGTTGTTAAAAAAAAGTTATGTTTAATAGTACAAGCATAATAAAGTATAATGTATTTTTCAGTGCCCACAACTATTTTACTCACAAATTTATTTTTCTCTTCAAACTCTCGACTCAAGAATTAAATCTTAGATCAAACACTTATCTATATTCAATTGAGTGATTTTTTGTGTAGTTTCCTAGCAAATAAAGCTGGAAAAAATGAACACTTTTGATTATCAAAGTGAGATTTGGAATGAGCACACCCTTGCAAGCATGAACAAACCAAGGGTTAGAAAAAAAATTATAATTGCAAGGATGCTCCCACTAGGGATGTCAATTCGCTCCGCCCTACCCCGAACCCACCCCATTTGGGGAGGATTTTTGTCAAAAATTTGGGTACCAGCAGGTTCGGGGAAAATATATAATTAAAAAAATGATTAGGTCTAGTAGGGTTTGGGTTGATGTTACCACGGCCCTGTTACCCGCCCCAACATCTTTTTATGAGGCGGAGTGGGCAAACCCGAACCCTGGCTGGGGCGGGAACTAGGGCACCCACGAATTACTTGGTTAGGGTCGGGACCTTGTCTTAATTTTTGGGTCGGGGTATGCCAAAACCTGCCTCGCCACGCTCCGTTGTCCTTCCTAGCTCCCACACCTATGTGAGTTTGTGCGCATTTGTGTTGGAAACATGGAATTGTTTAATGATAATTTTTTGAATTTTGACCAAAATTTAAGTGGGACCTCACACCACGTGAGGTGGGCCCAAGTGGTTTAAATACTCCTAAGTAAGGGGTTTAAGCCAGTGAAAGAGTGAACAAATTCTATTAAGAGATGAATGAATTTCTCTCAAAGTGTGCTTTGCCCCTTATTCCATATTGTTCAAAGTTGTAAACTTTTATGGGTATAATTAACCCTGTAAACTTTTATGGGTATAATTGACCCACGTTTGACGTAAAAGGGCTGGACCCTTGGGCAACCGAGTTTCATAGGGGAAGAGGGCATGGATAAAATAGACTTCGACCTATTTACCACACTCGCGCGCCGCCCACCTACTCAGACTGAGAGCAGGGCTGGGGCCATAGGCTCATGGTTCGAGGTCCATAGGTCTAGGCTTGGCTTGTGGTTGGGCTCGTGTCATGCCCTCATTTTTAAAAATCATAATACATATAAAATCCACATGGAATAAGTCAAAAGTCATACATCTCTAATTACCCAAAAAAAGTCATACATCTCCCCGTTGAAAAGTCAAGTCAATGATACAATTTCAAAATCAAAGTCCACGTATCTCTAGCCAACGGGTACCTATACTCGAACACACATGTGTCAAAAGGAGTTAAAGTTATTACAAAGTTTAGAATTTGTCAAAAGATTGAATAAAGAGAAGTTACATGATCATCTTGCAAAAACATATTAAGTAATAAGATGATGAAATAACTTCATAGTCAAATAAGCTTCATGTCATGCACACAGTCCAAGCATCCACGTCATGCTCCTGGTTGAGTACCCGAAAATGATAGAGTAAGCTCACTAGACTAGTAGCAAAAATTTCTACTAATGCTAAGGGTATAGAGAATGAAATGTGCACATGGGAATGACAATCATGAATGAAATGCTCAGTGGACCCAACAAACGGTCAAGCCAAGGATAATAATCCATGAGATGTCTTGTGTGTCTGGTTGCCAATCTATCGTGTCATTTGTTGCTCTTTCACATTAACCACATTTTTACAAAGTTAACCTCTTGTTTAAACAAGGAATTTATCCCTCTGCTGGATTTCGCAGGTTCGCTGTCACCCCTACAAGATTTCGTGGGCTCCGTGACACCCTTGCCGGATTTCGTGGGCTCCATGACACCCTTGTCAAGTTCATGTTATCCATTATATTCATCAATATTTTCATTATGTGTCCAAATCATACGTAAAGTACTTTCGTTCGAAAATCACATGTCAAATGTGTGGGAGTTTTTTCGTTAATCCCGAGAATCAAGAAAGTCTCCGATCATACAAGGATAGGCTAGGGGCAAGCTCGTCAAAAAGTTTTAAGATGTAGGGAATGAATGGATCAAGTACAAACCTGAACAAGCGACCAAAAACGAAGAAAATAATTTTTGGGAGTTAAGGGGTTTTGGGTTGACCCAGCTCTAAAGTGGGTCGACCCAAATTGGTTCCAGGCTTAACATATTGATTCGGGTCGATCCACCCCAAAAGTGGGTCGACCCAAATGCCGTTACAAGAAGATTTTTGACAGCTTTTTCAAATGAAGGGGGATCTCAACCCAAGCTCATTTTTGAAGTTCTAAAGATCAAAGAAACGTAGGAGAGAAGGCTACATTATCAACATACTCATGGATTCAACAGCAAAACAAGAAGGAATCAAGCTCAATCAAAACCAAACCCATTACGTAGAGATTTTTCAAAAATGACTAGAAAGTGATGGATTTAGCTAAGAACATGGCATCATCTCAACAAAGAAAGAGTAGAAATTCATCCCTACCTCAAGGTTTAAGCTCCAAAAGTGTGAGAAGAGAAAACCCTAGCTTATTCTTGCTTTCCAACCAGAAATGTAACCTCTGAAAGTGAATCCAAAGGAACCTGGGCTTCAAAATGCACGTAGAAGAGGTATTTGAAGTTGGATCTTGTAATGGTGGAGTGAGGGAGGTAGATTTGGTGGAGTAAAATGAAGAAAAATTTGAGAGAGGTAGAGAGAGAGGGATGACCGATTGGTAGGGAGAAATAGAGTGTGATTTGTGGTGTGAAATCCCTTAACACACCCTTATGTATCTCCTTAATCACACCCACACCACCTCTAAAGTTTCTAATGTGTTTCGTATACAACCAAATGCAATATTAGATCTCACATTGGCCCCACATTACACTACTTCATTTCCGCACATTTTCCCAATATTATTTCTGGAAAATCATTTAAAAACACGGGTCCTTACAGCTTGGGCTGCATTATCTTTTTTACTTCCTAGTAGATTAGTGAATTGGGCTTGGATCTAACTCGTTTGGATTGTCCAACTCCTCGTATGTGTAATCAGTTGTGCGGTTGGGTTATAACCAGATCAATAAGTCTACAAACACACCAAAAGGAACACACCCCAACCACAACGTTCTACGTGGCAGTGCCACGTAGGGGGTGGCCCCACCACTCACTCACACCAAAAAAAAAGATTTCTCTCTCCTCGATACAGTGCGGTTCAAATTTTGAATTAGATTTGTTGTCACGCCCTCAATTTTACAAATCATAATTACAAAACATTTCCACATAGGATGGTCCAATAGTCATACACGTCTCTTGACAAGTCAAAGTCAAATAAAGTTTGAATCAATAGTCCACGCTATCCGCGTAGCCATACTCATACCCATAATATACGTAGTCGAATGTATAAAAAGTTATTACAATCTTCAAATGTCAAAAGATAGGGATTTAAATGAAGTTACAAAATCATTTCTTTACAAAAATAAGTAATGTCCCATGATGATGCTATAACTTCTCCATTGAACTTTCAAAATATGCACGCACACACACATCAAGCAATCCACGTCATGCTCCATGCGGTACCTGAAATTATTAGGGTGAGCTCACTAGCCCAGTAGGGAAAATCTACTAAAACTATTTGCATGTGAGATGTACGTGCGAGATAAATGAGAGGATGAAAATCACACAACACTTAAGAATTGACAAATAGTTTAACTAAAGGAATTTGAAGTTCATATGTCCTTAATTCCCATACATTCATCTCATCGTACCCGACACGTACCCAACGTCTCACATGTGTCAAACTCACTCAATTCGTTGTGTCATCCATTTCTGTCACTCCCTGATTTTTCGGAAACATGAAAATATAATTTAAATACATTTTTAAATTTGATTTCCCTTTTTTTTTTTGTTTCTTGGAGACAATTAACAATTAAAGTCCTATAGATTCAAATCACATTTCGATGTTTAGAAATTCAACTGTAACTTTACCAAAACATCCTTACATCACGATTTCAAAAAAATTAAAAAAAAGTACAGAGCAACTAAGAGTTAAAGTATCTACCAACGCTCGACAAATCCTTGTTCCGTCATCATGACCTCACATTCCTGACATGGCCTTCCCGTCCCATCTTCAATATCTAAGATGAAAAGCCAAGACCTGTTCAACTCCAAAACCTGGCATAATACGTCAGAGTCGCAGAGCAACATCGTGGTATTATACCAGGGTTACACAAGTGCAACACCATGAGCGATAACGCCCCGTAGAAAAATACCACCTCACCCATAACTTTACAAATAACACACAGCTCGATACAAAGGAAACGAACGACAATAAGGAATAATAAACTGATTCAATAACAATCTCCAATCATAGCAAAAGTTACTTCGATTAATCAAACTTTCCATTTGTTTTCCTTAAAACGTCTAGGTGATTTTCTACTTCGGTACCCCAACCCAGTGAACCTAGTTGTCCTTTCTAACCGTCAACGATGACTATAACCATAATAACATTTTAACTGATACAAAAGAGAATCATGTGAGAACAGTAATAAGGAGTCATGTAATTCAACACCCAAACAAGTTGTAAACAAACTTTACACAAAGCATCAAGAACTCGAATGAATAGTATTAACGAAATACAAGACATATCCTTTAGATTCCACACCATTTATTCTGATAGGTCGTACACAACATTTAAATGCAACATTATCCATTTATATGCACATTCAACATATTTATACTTAGGGAAGGGATTTAACTACCTCAGATCCGTCGTTGCAGCACATCACGACACTTTTGCTAAAAATGCAAGCTAAGGGTCCTTGAACTCCGGGCCTAATATTAACAAGTCCAACTCTTAATACTTGCTATAAGCACTACAGATCAAACATAATACCACCGACACGTATACTCGATGTGTTCGTGGGTACGAGACTCGATTTAGTCTAGGAAATCTTTACGCTTAATCTACCCAAAAATCAGCCAGCATTCTCTTCGTTTGAAAATCCATATAAAATAGAAATACAATTTGTAAGCTTATCCTTTACACCGGTTATGCAAAATTTTGCCAGGAAGCCAACGGTACTCTCGGATTTCCAAATGGGAGTCTAAATTATGCGCCTTTAAGAAAAATAACGGTTTTGGTCCAGAACGGACCAGCCATCGTAAAATGGGCATAACCCACTCAAAACTTCATCAAATCAGGCAAGACCAGTTGGGTTTAAAAGATAAGACATTTTTCTAGCTTCTCAAACAAGAAGCATTCAAAAATATGATCTGAGGAGGAAATGGGTCTATTTCAAAGTTGACAGCTCACAAGGAGGAAAAACAAGCATCCAAAACATGTTAGGTTTGACCCATTTCTTTCAAAGAACCCATGTCCATGAAAAATCACACTCATACTAATCAATAAGGGGAGTAATCAGTCCAAAAATCAGAACATTTGAGGTTGGTTTGATGCCCCTAAAAATTCATACAAAACAGGGTCTACAGAAAAATGAGTGAGCACAGAACAGCCTGACTTCAAAAAATCACCATAAATCGAGTTCCTAATATTTTGGAGGGATTCTAGTGTCAAAAGTTTTGTAGTGAAACGAAGTTCAAAAGTTAAGAAGGACACAAGGTCCAAATCGTACTCCAAAGGTGAGAAAACAAGCAAATACAGAGGCTACACGAATCTGTCCCAGAACAGTTTTACAGTTTGCAAACCAGATTTCAAAAATTCATAGTAAATCGAATTCTTAACGGATTTTGCTGATTCCAGCGGAAAAAGAAAGAGCTTTGAGTGAACTTTGAAACATCAGAAGAGACCAAAACCTAATTAACAGTTTAAGAAGTCGAAATTGACCAAAATCTGAAATCCAGTTTGCTGAATGAAAACTGATGTACTCATAGGTACATAAACATGAAAATGGGCCATTAAAATTTAAAATAAAATAGAAGAGGGGAGAGGTATACTTGCAGATATGAAGTTGTGTGGTGGAGATGGTGATCGGAATGGTGGTGAAGGTGGCCGGACGGCGGCAGCCGTGCGTCTCTCTCTTTCTCTCCTCCTCTCTTCTTCTTCTTCCTTCTCTTCTTTCTTTTTTTTGATTTTTTTTCCAGACAACAAAGGGAAAGGGGGGGAGGGGGGGCTGAAGTCAAAAAGGAGGGGGGCAGGTGTGGGGAACAGCTGGGTACGCGGTACGAGGCACAAAATGCAGTACAATGTACTCCGAGCGGTGTACATCTTTCCGGGCTTCGGTCTCAGAAAAATACCAAAATATTCATACTGACTTAGAAAATCGTGGGCAACGTCACCGTGTGCTCAGAAATTTTAAGAAAAATCTCAAAAGTTGGGCACGCTTTACGATGCTCTCGCCAAGTGACAATATCGGGTTGATTCGGGTTCCACAATCGTAATAGTCAAGCTCAAGTCGCTAGTAATTTTTAAAATTAAATTTATTTCACATGAACCCCTAAGTTAACCTTTTAAAATATTTCCCCACAGTTCCCCAACTCTAATAAAATAAAATAAAAATATACACAAATTTCCGGGTCTTTACAATTTCTCCATCATTATAATTTTATTTTGAAATTCCTAGCGACATGTCCATAGGACGGCCCTAGTATCATTCCGGGCGTCTTATGACCCCATATAATCTTCCCCTTGGCCAAGGCATATTCCTAGCGACACGTCCATAGGACGGCCCTAGAATCATTCTGGGCATCGCAAGACCCCGTGTCCATATCATTCCTCTTGTATTCATTCTCATTAATTAATCGTTCATCTCAATTCACATATGTGTCATTGTATAACTCACGCCCATTACTCTCTTTCAACGATTTCATGTGTCTGTAATGCATTCCACAAGTAATCTCAGCAGATACACCAACTTCAAATAAAAAACTGCAATTTCCTAGAAACATTTAAGGTATAACCCTTACATACTTTCGAAGGTATACAAGTCTACTTTCAGAAAAAAAAAAAAAAAAAGGATTCAAATTTCAAGTTTCCTAGACAAAATTATAGTTGTTCCTGTAAGATGCGACACTTTCAGAATAAAAAAGTGGATTGAAATTTCAAGTTTCCTAGACAAAATTATAGCCGTTCGTGTAAGATGCGATAATGCTGTCAGCACAACGAATTTCAGTACCACAGTCCGGTCAAACATTTTTCATATTTTCTGTACTTCAAAACTCAACTTAATTGTAATTTACCATAGTATAGAAGACATGCATGGGTAGCTACGGTAAACGTTTCATAAATTTACGGGTTCTGGAAACATATCTAAAAATTCGGCCAAAACAAGGGCAGATTCAAGTTCCAACTCAAACATGTACTTAGAGCTAGTTTAACCACAAATTTGAGGCTCCAACCCGTAAATGTGTGCAAATAATCAGCCATATACACTAGAGAATAAGGGATGGGTGATGGATTTCAAGAGGGTTTCACAAAAACAAGAGAGATTAATCAAGTATAAGGGCAATACACATATCAAATCTTCACATACACTTAGTAGGAGTAGAGATTTCCCTACCTCAAGAGATTTTGAGCAAAACCCCATATCCAACAAACCCTAGCTTTGAAACTTGAAATCAACCCAAAAGAGAGCTTCCCTAGCTTGATTACACAGTGCACAGACTGATATCAATGAGATGTGAAGGTATTGATGTTGGTTGATGGTGGGTTTTTTATTTAGAGAGTGGGTGAGATGGAGAGATGCCGAGGGATGGAGAGAGAAGCTCGGTGTGGGTGTGTGAGAGATGAAAGAAAGAGAGAACTTTACTCTTTTAAAAGTAGAAATCACACACGTACACACATACGCACATATATCACCTAATTACACAACTCACCCCCTAACATAAAGAACATTTGATCTAGCCCACAACCAACAAGTTCAATTTTTTTTAATAGATTTTATTTTTTTGACCCACATCTCCAAACATTTAGTTTTATATTTTCTATAAAACCGAACTGTGTTTCGGGAAATGTTTTCAAAATTACGGGTCTTTACATCCTCCTCTCCTTCTAAAAATTTCGTCCTCGAAATTTCGCAAACCATAACCATGAAGTCAATAAATCAACAAGCACAAGTATGGATACAAATACAATGTAAAAATTTCGGATACGATGTGTATACGATATGGGATACAAACATGATACTGATCAAACTAACGACTATGAGGGTTTAAGTCAAGAAACTCACATCGCCAAAGCGGTAAACAACTCCGGATACTTCTCCTTCATCTCATCTTCCCTTTCCAACGTATACTCCTTGCTACGCAAATTGTTTCACAAAGCCTGGACTAAGCGTATCATCTTACCCCTCAATACTTGATCGTGTATGTCGAGGATACGTATCAGTTTCTAACTCAAGTTTGGACCATTCTAAGAGATAAAACAGATTAGGTTTAAATTTTCTCAAATTGTAAAGCAATAACCCCAAACTTCTATCACTTTATAGTCATAGAGTTGCTAAGCTCACTGTGCGTACTAGTCCCCTACTCAATGTCCCCGCTACTGCATTCTACGCAAGGTCAAAATCAAATAATAATGTTCCCAAACACTCTATCCAACGACTTCACCATAATCTCATCTCCTTTCTTGAAAATAGAGACTCTAGTGACCGGAAAAGACCTTGGATTCTCCATCATGCAAGTAATTGTGCTAGCTCTTTAAATCTAGAATTTGACTACAGCAATCAAAACCTCACATTCTTTCATTAACACCGACCAGGAATATCAACATTTATACATCGTAACTTAGATTCACCAAACCATTACCGCTCTAACAAGACCAATATAAATCAACCTCAAATGACAACATTAAAGCTAAGTTCTCAAAGGTTCAACACCATTTGCAACCCATATGGCACCAATCATTCTAACATATTACATCCTAGACTAGTAGCACTCTTTCACCATAGGATGTCGCTATTCGTCAATCATCACATAAATTTGTTAACCAAACTCTTCTAGGCTATGACATTGGTATTCCCGTTAATCACACTAATTATCCGTGCCTCTACGTACGACATCTACCTAACTTCTCCTTGCTGTCCTCATCTACAAAGAAACCTAAACTCTTCGATACACTGTAATCCTTTCATCAAGTAACGTACTCTCTCAATTTCTCAAGACATAGTACTAAGGGCAAAACTGAAGGATGATATAATCCACCACTACTTCCCTTATCTCAATAGACATTCCCAAATAGCTTCACAAAGTTAAACATTGTATGCGGTCCAGTTCATCTCTCCTCCCCACGATTTATAATGTAACGGTCTAATCTCCAAATATTACTAGGCAACTTCTAGGTTTCATTGAACATGAACTTACATTCCTCTTACCAACTTCTCATCGACCTTCACGACCAATCCCAAGCAGAATAAATTCTCTATATCCCTCAACCATCATCACAAAGGTTCAAAACTCAACTTAATTGTAATTTAGTTCTATTAAGGCTCACAATCAAATCAAACTCTTGGAAACCTTGAAATCCCACCTAAAGTAACTACAAGTTTAGAAACTTTGATGCCAGGAAACTATGATTTCATAAACCTCACACTTAGCATAAAGACAGTTCTCACAAGGTTGAAAATAAATCCTCAAATATTTTGCAAGTTGTTCTTCTAAATCCTCACAATTTTACCATTTTAATATCACTCCAGCTTTAAAAAAAAAAATAGATCCATACTCTTGGCTAACACCATAAATCCTTGACTCTAACTGTTTTATCCACTCCCACAGCTACTTACTTCTAACCAATTGGAATCTCAATTGCATTATTACATTAGTAACCTCAATAAGCCTTCCTAAATTGCTATACAAACTAAATTTCACATGACCACTTTCCACTTCCCACTCCACTCTATTTCGCCAACATAGTAGGAAACGATCTCTCCTAGGTTTCTAACAAAGGCCATCTAAATGTCAGATCAACCCGTCATACATTCCCCCACTTGAGTCTTACAATTGTCCTAGTCATTTCACCTTGCTATTTACAACAAAGTAATCAACCCACACATTCTCAAACCGCCAATAACATTATTACCCTAATCACCTAGGAGGAAAAACAAGTAAACCTCGAACCGCACATATCTACTCGAGCTATAATTGTAACGCCCCAAAAATCCGGGAACGCTAATTGTTATTATAATAAAAGGAAAATACAATTACAAGTCTGACAAGGCGTCTTCTGCGCCGAATTACATTATTTATAATAGGGACAGATCTATGGCGTCTTCTATCCCTCTGCCGGGTCACTCCCCAGGACGGCAGCTCCTGCTCCGAGACTCTGCTGGTAGTAGAATTCCTCCTGTTCATCTTGGAATTCTGACATAATACGTCCGAGTCGCCAGGCAACATCATGGTATTATGCCAGGTTACACAAGTGTAACACCGTGAGCGAGACGCCCAATAATAACTCTACCCAAATCCCAACTAGCAATTCTAGAACAATATATAAGGTTCGAAAGCAATAACACAAGTTTATCCGAAATCAGTTTTCATGAATAAATATAACAGTGCCGGTGTAAATATGCTCGTGCCAGTGTCAACATAAATCAGAGTAAACGTGGTGGTAAACATGTGTCTCGCTCTCATTTCTCACTATCATCATAGGTATTCTTCTCCAAATTTCATCTTTTCGTTTATCTCAATCATCTCATTCATTTCCATCGTTCCAATCATCCAAATCAAATTGCCTCCCATCACTCTGAAAGTTATTGGTCTGTTTCCGTCCTCTTTCAACTGACAGAACCAACCTCTCCGTTCGAGATCCCGGCTGTCTTATATCACTGAATCCGACAGTCTATAAGGTCCGTTCATCTCACTCTCACACGTTACATAGTACCGGCTGTCTCGTCTTACTGATCCCCACAGCATGTTTCGAGGTCCGTTCGCTCTGTGTTATGCATGCGTAGCCCTTACCACCAGATTCTCTCCGCGAATTGGGGCGGTGCTCTCGCTGCATTCCCGTACACATTCTCATCTCAAAAATCATTTCGTTCTCATCGCATTTTCATTCTCATCTCTATTTCTCGTGTCAACTATTCATCTCGAAAATCGTGTCGTCGCTATGCACGTGTCTTAAAATCTCTTTTCGCAAAAATGCACTTTTCGTAATTCGCGTTCTCAAAAATCGGTGTTTTCTCGTAAAACGTGTTTCTCCGTAAATCAATATTTCCTCGTAAAACGTGTCTCTCAAAATATCATTTCTCGTTTGGCGACCTTCTGTCAACAATAGAATAACCAGGAAAGTCCCAGGCAGAGGGGGTCAGAATATCCAGTTAATAGCACCCATCCTCATTCTAGTCAGACTTTCAAGGGTGTTAGCCTTGGGTCATTCCACAGTCTCAAGTCA
>JAXBDA010007099.1:0-18661 GCA_036023075.1 Gaultheria prostrata
ACAAAATTCACGCTCGGATTCCTTCGGTCTCTGTGGATTCGATCCGGTCTTACCGGTATCATGCTACCTCCGACGTAAGCCCTACGCTTTGGGCGCGCTTATAAATAACAAAGTTGGAGCGAAAGCATCCACCATCTCAAAAAAGCTAAAAAATCAGTTTATTTTTTAAAATTGAGGCAGTCATTCTCTCACAATACATCACATAAAAAACTGTGAAAAGCCAAAAAACCAATAAGTTGGTTTAGTGAAACACCTCCTGGTTAGTATCATTCAAAACTCAAAGGCAAAGATTTCATCACAAGTTGATAAAAAAAAAAAAAAAAGATTTCGTCAGAAGATACATGAATGAACTAAAACTATCAAGCAGACCAATATGAGATGTCGATATAGGGTTTGTCAAGGATTTAGTAGTAGATGATCCCAAAGCAGAAAAACAACTAATTAACGAACAAAATAAAAGGAATGAAAACATAGATGAAATCATCAACTAAAATCCACAAATGGGAGAAAATACCACACGGGGAAAACGAACACAAAAAAACAACTAATTAACGAACAAAATAATAGGAATGAAAACCCTGGTCATCCTGTGTCGCTGGAATCGCCGCTCGGTACATGTAACTTATTTGTCGGAGAAAAAACAATCCACGCTCACTACGCCTCGCTGTCATATTTTCCTACCAGAAGTAGAGGTGGGGGAAGTCAGGGATGTTCGCGACTTTTACAACTTAGGTGATGTTCACTACTTTTACAACAATTATGTTAGAGAAGGTGGATTTGGTACGCGATTGAATTCTAGTAAGAAGAGTTCTAACGGTGAAATCATTAGAAAATAATATGTTTGTTATAAAAAGGGGTGAGAAGAATTAAAGTAACCAAAACTCAACACACTGTATGGAGACGGGGGCTAACTAGAGCTGGTTGTGGTGCGAAACTGGTAGTTGTGAAAGACTGATCGGATTGGGGGGGGGGGGGTTGCTGTTAGGCAATTTGTCGAGGGTCATAACCACCCTTTTACGACCGCAAGGAAGGTGCATTTGTTGCACTCTCATCGTAAAGTCACACTTGCCAAAAGAAATTTAACACAACAACTTTCAAAAGCTAATGTGCCAACATGGCAACAAATGAGTATTTTAGAGATGGAATTTGGAGGTCTTGAAAATGTTGGATGTGCACTACGAGATCTTTATAATGCTGAAAGGGATAAGAGGAATATATGCTTTAAAAGGACATGACGCTACTTTGTTGCATGAATATTTAAGGATGAGAAAAAAAAGAATCCCGGTTTTACTTTTACATTCGAGCAAGATGAGGGTCCCATGACTCATTGTTTTTGGGCGGATGCAACATGTAGAAAGTCATATAAATAATGATCAAATGAAATGCTTAACCAACATCTAATCCTGACAGAGTGTATAATATTAAACTCTACAGGGAGAAGAGTAAGCATTTTAGGAATAATGAAACATCAATCTTTTGGTTGGCCTAATATATTTGTTTTCATGTATGAGCCTTCAGGACTTTTATCCGATAACCACAGGAGGAGTAAAAATAATTGCATTGATACATACAGTTCTAAAAATACCACTAAATTCCTTTCTGCTTTATGATGATAAGAAAATGAATACAAAGTAGACAAAACAATAGAAAGAAAGATAACACACACGATCCCTTATTTGTCCATCAAAAGAAACAATTAGATTAATAAAAGAAATACCAAAAACATTCTATCCAAAACAAGCCACAAAAGCACTAAAGTAAGCACATTCTATCCAAAACAAAGGAATTCTTCTGTTATGAGTATTGCAATTCCGGAAAAAATGGAAAAAGGTTTAGATTTGGTGTTTGTGCCGAGGGAGACTGGGGTTGTTCACTAATAAATGTTTTAGAATCCTTTACTAAGTACCAGACATCTCAATGGGTTGGAGCAAATCATGTCTATACTATTTTGAACCGCCACACAAACCCAAGTTTCTGTACCAACCTAGAGAGAGAGAGAGAGAGAAAACGATACAAAAAATCACCAAATCGTTCAAGCTTTGTTCGAGTTTGTACAAGCTTTGTTCAAAATCACCAAATCGATCAAGCATTGTTCGAGTTCATACAAGGTTTGTTCGAAAAGCCACAAACTAGGTTTTTTTTCTTCGTAACTAGGGTGTTTTCAGAGCGTGAAGCAAACAAAAATAGATGGAGAGAGAGAGAGACCTTGGATGTCAATTTAGGGTTCCTGCAGCTTCAAGGTCGTCTTCGTCTCCTTCGATTTAGCCTGCTCGATCGCCTCTTCTCTCTTCTCTCTCTCTGTAGCGATCTAATTTGGGGAAGGAATGACCCGCGAGGTAAGATTACCCGTTTGCCACGACCCGTGAGCCTAATTTACCCGGATCCGCCTCCCTTTTAACCCGCGAGCTTCCCTTTCTATTCTAGGCCGTTGGATGAGATCCAACGGCTGAGATGAAAAGTTCAAATTTTGCATAAATGTTAATGAAGACTAATATTTTGATATTAATGAAACGTTGGTCCTATCATAACACATACAGAGTATCAATTTGTCTCTTTAATCAACATAAAAAGAGTAATTAGTCATTCAATAGTAACCATACATGAATTGGATATCACACAACAATGCTCCATGAGTGTTAGATAATATTAAATTGTTTCGATGCATGCGGAGAAATATTGTGTGAATATCTGAAATACATCATATTCTAGTGGGAGTTTGTGTGGCATTCACTTTATGCATGTGGAGTTTACAAGGAATGAATTAAAGCATCTCTAACCCATACTTTATATCTTCATTTTTACCTCTATATTTCTATTTTGGAGGAAAATGAAGTTCCAACCCATACTCCAAATGTGGAGGATGGAGGGAAAATAGAGAATCTCCTTTAAATATGGAGTATGAGATTTTATTGATTTTTTTATTAAACTTTTAATTTGTGCATATTTATTTGTCACCGAGCTGATACTTTGTGATATAAAATTAAAACACCTTTGAATAGAGACCAATATTGAATACTCCTACATTGGAATGTGTGAGCTTTGAAATGGTTTTTTGACAAATAGAGTAAGAAATGGAGGATTGAGTTGGAGCTAATGAGGAATAGTATACAATTTAAATATATTATTCGAATAAATTGCATTATTTTCACTCTCTGAAATAGAGATTTGAAGGGTTTTAGGTAAAGATGCTCCAAATGTTTAAAAATCCTTATCGTAGCCCTAAAAGTATCTTCAGTGAGCTCTCAAATGGCTTCTAATTAAGCTACTAGGTGACATGGACAAGTAAATATTTATTCATTTTAGTGCTCCAATGGACCCTCCATAGTGATTCTTAAGGTAGGCTCAAAGGTTAGCTCTTAGCTCTTAATTAAGCTACTAGGTGACATGGATAAATTTAGTTTATTTATCCATTTTAGTGCTCCAGTGGACCCTCAACAGTGGCTCTTAAAGTAGGCTCGAAGGTTTAAGGCATCTGCAATAGACTCTTAAAATAGCTCCTGGGCGGGACTCCTAATATTTAGCAAATCATTTTCGCAATTGTGGTCTTCAATGGACTCCCCAGATTAAGCTCCCAAGAATGACTCATAAGCATGACTCATACCATATTAGTTAAATTTAAGTAACATTGTAGTTAGTTTCAACTTTCAAGTGGAGCCTAAAGTCTTTAAATAATTTTTAATATGGAATTTCCCACTCTCTTTGAAATATTTGCACAAAATAGAGAATGCTCTAGCTAGTCCATGCATATATACTCTCTAAGCAAGCTCTAGGAGTGAAATTGGACCCCACTTAAGCTTATGTGTATACTTTAGGATACAATTTAGTAATTATTTTTAGGGAGTTCACTGGAGATGCCTTTAGCTCCTAGTTGTTGTACTAATGTTAGGGAGGATTGCCCAAAGCTCCTAGTTGGTGTACTAATTTTAGGGAGGAAAGTTAGGAGTGAAGTGAAGAAAGAGAGGGGGAAATGGGGGACCCATTTATATTTTCTGTAGAACACAATTTAAGAGCAAATTTTAGAGAGCCCATTGGAGTACACTCCCTCTTAAATTAGCAAATTCTTAACACACAAAATTAGACCCCACTTTTATTTATACGTCAACTTTAACAATCATTTCAAGAGCTAAATTTAGGGAATGCATTGGAGGGAAGAGGGGGGCCTGTAGTGACAACAGGTGTAGTGAGTCAATCCCGACCGTTAAAAGTATTTTGGACAGTCCAGATCTTAAATAAACTGTCAGGTGAACAGTTTATTTTAGATCCTGACCGTCCAAAACAAGAATGGACGGCCGAAATTCCACTACACCGCCTGTAGTGAGTTACTCACTAGAGGCACCCATTTCCGCATTGGAGATGATGTTAGGACCACCTCTAAGAACCGCTATTAAGTACTAGTTGAAACTTAACTGGGCCGTCAGTTTCATTTGGTTCGGAATGTCGTCAGGGGTTGGGCTATTCGGGGGTTGTCTGATTGTCCGGCCCACAACTGGGCAGTTGTTGGGTGATTGGGGGAACTCAGTGTACCGAGTTGACCAGGCCCAAAAATACTGAGGAGCGCCAATAAGCCGTTCAAATTCTCTCTCTCTCTCTCTCTCTGTGCTGTTGTATCTTCACTTCAGAGTTGAGAGTTCCCCATGGGTAATCGTCGTCGAGTTCTAAACTTGCCTATTGCAACCATTTCCTCCTCCTCATCCTCTCTCGCACTCTCTCTGTAGAACTTATCAGAGATGCCTCTGAGATCTATCGATGGAAAGGGAGGTTAACCTTTATGCCCCATCTGTGCCGCCGCCATCTGCATCCACCGATACCAATCTCGTCCGTCCAATCAACCACGATTACCATCACTCCCGTTCCTTCACCTCAACGACGTCGTCTTCTTCTTCTTCATCCTTCTCCTCGTCTTCTCCTCGCTTCGTCCGCCATGTTCAAGCCGCTTTCAAGCGCCACCGTCCTCTCGGTAACTTACATACTCCCTCTCTCTCTCTAGATGTGCAAGTATAAACTCCATTCTCTCTCTTGATTTGATTGTTCAGAGCTAACTTCACATGTAGAGTTGCTTATAACTCTATAATTCGCTGTTTAGGTTTCATTCTAGGTCAATGGAAGTAAAATTAGGGCTTCTATGGTTCTTCATTGCACTAAGATCTGGAAATCTCTGTTTGTTTCCACTCTTGCCATTTTCGCTTTGTATGTGGTTTTTCTTCCTTGGAGTCGAACTAGGGCTTCTGAAAACTGTAATTACGGGTTTTGAAAGATGCTATCTCTGCTTCTCGGCTCCAGGCATAGGTTCCATGAGAGTAAATTTCTTGCGTTTCTAGTTCCAAAATGCATTAACTACTAGAATGTAGGTGTTTTGGATTTTTCTTTGTCTCCTCGTTTTGTTGGGGGGTGTTGGTGATTCATGCCAAAAATAAATATTGAGCCAATAACCATAATCAAACCAAGAGAACACACAAGATTTTTACATGGTTTGGATAAATTTGGTTTTTAGCCAAATTCCCTATTCCATGGGCAGCCTCAAATAAATCTAAATGATTACATGTATCCACTTACATATCAAGTAAATCACGGTGGACGCTACACAATTATCCATAGAAGTGGATTTACACAAATATCTGAGGCTCGGATATCTCGCTTTCTTTGAGGAGATTCAAGCCCTCTGCGGCTGGTTGAATCTTGAACTGCTACTGATGCAGAACTCCCATATGGCTTGCCCCCTCTAGGATACATCAGCCCAACTAATAAGTCGTGTTAGCTCGAACTACCCTGCACAAGTAAATTGAGCCCAAAGCTCCACCACAAAAACACCCTCACATTTTGTTGGGTAATTTCTCTGAAACAATATAGAAAATACAGAATATGGAGGAATATAATTGGTGCCTGTTCTATCTGAACATTTTTTATAAGATTTCTTCTTAAATATTCAATACTCCCTCCGTCCCTTTTTAAGTGTGTTGCTTCGTAAATCTAACTTATTAAAGATACGTCATCATTACACTTTTCACATCAATTTTTCTCTCCACTTTACACCTTTCACATCAACTTTTACCTCCACTTTCCAAAACTATCCTCCACTTTTACTCATTAACTCTTTGCTCACTAACTTTCAAAGGGCAAAATAATAATTGTACAAATTTTTACCCATTAACTTTTCAAACCACACATTTATTAAGGGACAACCCAAAATGGAAAAGTCTACAATAAAAAAGGACAGAGGGAGTAACATATTTACAAAAAAAAAAAAAAAAAAAACTAGTGAATAACATTATAACAAGTGGACTAAAGGAATTAGTTGGTTTGGAGTAGCACGGGTGCCATGCATGATTCATTGTGTGTGACAGTCTATTTTACATGACGGTGCAGGGATGAAAATTGTGTGAGCGAATTTCTTTTGTGATGAAGAAATGAATGAGGAGGTATGGGCTTGGTTAAATATCACATGGGTTAGGATGAAATCTATTGAACGATAAATCTGTTACTATTATTAAGGTAACGCTCCTTTAGAGCATCCCCATTTGACACTTTTAGACAACTTTAGTGTAAGACTAACTAACAAGTAACAAGAAAGTTCTTTTCTTTTTTGCTCCATTTGACATTGTTAGTCATTTTTAGTGATTCACTTTTGTGTCGTACTTCAAAGGGGTGCTAGCTGTGGGCCTGTGGCTTGCACAGGAAAATGCGTTATGTTGAACCCGGCAAAGTCCAAAAGAGAGAGAAAGAAGACAGAGATGGAGAGAAAAGGAAATGAGGAAGAAAATTGTGGTTCCTAATGTAAACCACTGGCTACGTGAACAAAACTAAGTGCCTGTGTTTCCTACTTGATGTTATCCTCATTATCTCTATCACCTAAGATTATTGATCAAATTGATGTTTTTTTGATAAACTAGTTGAACATGTTGTAACTTTAGGGGAATAATGAGGTGGGATGAGGATTGGGCAGGGATTGGTGATTAATAGGCTTAATAAAGAAGTTGCCATTCCAACCCCTGGTTTTATTTGCTCTGAATTTGATTAAAAGCTTTTGAACTCTTATAGTGCGTTTCTTTTGAGTTTTCTCACATGCTGTGATGCCGGTTTTTCAGGTACAATGCAGTCAAATAATGTAAGGCCGAGGCGTGTATGGGTTCCACAAAGAGAAGCAACAAAAAGCTCAGCATCAAATCTGGGTGCTACTGAGGACCCTAGGAAGACAGAACAGGAGGTTCTTGGCAATGATTCTATTACACAAACGGTGAATACAGGTCCTGTTCTGGGAGAAACTCAATTAGATGCATCAGTGACACTGCCTTACGTATGTGGCACCAATACAAACCCGTGTGAAGCCGGTGTCAAACCTTTTGATGAAAAGAGAGACCAATCCAGAAACTTTGCTGATTACAAAAGCAATGAGACAGTTACTTCATTGCTTGTAGAATCTCAACATGTCCCGATGGTTGATGGTCAGAAGAAGGTCCAGTTTTCATTGGGAAGCAATTCTACATCTCGGGGTAATAATTTGCTTGCTTGTTTATTTTAGGAATTTTGTTGCTCGACTCAACACTTTTTAATTGCTTTGTGTGTGACCTTCAGAAAAAGATATGAAGGCTTGGAATTCTGCATAATTATGCACATTAGTTAACAATTGGCAAATTAGCTCAGAAACTGCTTCCACAACATTTTTGTTCTCTCTTCCGATTGTTTTTTCATTGCAGGGGCCGATGACCTAATGGCCTCTCGAACAGACAGCTTATTGTCTCATATGGGTTCACTTGCATTGGCAGAAACGATATGGGATGGGAGCAATCAACCAGAGGCTGTAACGGTCATCAGTCATGACAAGCATCAGATTTTTCACAGCATAGAAGCGGATAGAAGTTTGAGGTCTGATAGGGCAAATTCTTCTTTCTTGGCGAAAGGAGCACTGGAGGTTCAGGATCAGATGCATCAATTCAGAAACTTTTTACACAGCAACTTAAACCACCCCATGACTCAATCATCAATTGTCGGGTCATCTTGTGCTACGACAACAGTAGTCAATTCAGCTTCTCCTCCCATCATCAATTCAATGACATACTGTCCGCATCCTTCTGAAAACATGGATTCTAATATGCCTGTAGCACCTATAGGAGATTTCAATGTGAATCCTAAACAAATGTCGCAAGAAAATGTGGCGCAACCTTCTTGTAAGTCATGCAAGCGCACCACTTTTGACACTCCGTTGAAAGTTAAGGAGTATGACATGGCAAAGGAGCTGCAAGGCCAAGGGTCCGAGGAACGTGACTTCCGAAAAGATTCTGCCCCTCCAGATGACAATCCTAACAATGGTAAAGAGCTGGAAAGTGGTGTCACTGACTTACAATCTCAACCCTCGTCCAAAAATCCATCTTCAGATATGAAGGCAGAACCATCTAAATCTGAAACACAAGAAAAAGTTGCAAGTGGTAAAGCAGCACCTCGTAAAAGAAATTATGATTCTGATCTGTTTATTAAAGTTAATGGGAAGCTCTATCAGAGGCTTGGGAAGATAGGTAGTGGGGGAAGTAGTGAGGTCCATAAAGTCATTTCATCAGATTGCACAATCTATGCCCTGAAGAAAATCAAGCTTAAAGGCCGCGATTATGCAACAGCGTTTGGGTTTTGTCAGGAAATGGAGTACCTAAACAAGCTGAAGGGAAAAAGCAACATTATACAACTCATTGACTATGAGGTACACACTTTAGACATTAAATTGTGTCTTGCAGGAAATTTTGATTCATCCATGTGTCGTACTTAATTATGACTTTGCAACCCACTGTTTGAAGTTACGTTGGGACGCATGATTTTTATGCTGGTGAACCTGAAATAGGAAATATATCAACTGGGCTTTAAAGGTATTAGTCTGAAAAGCTTACTGCCAGACGATATCTTTCTGTACAATTAGAATATAATACCAGACAATTCGATCAATACATGACATGCCATACTAGGATTATGGATTGGTTTTACAGGCTTTATTGGGGTAGAAAATGACCGATTTATTTTTTTGTGCTGAAGCTTTAATGCTCTATCAAGCCCACCTTCCTTGGCCAATTCCACATGTAATGCAATTGAAGTCCTAAGCTACTTATCTCCTGATATTCCATTTCACTGCCGTTTTTGCATAAATAGAATGCCCACAACGGCACAAAAGAAAAAAAAAAGAAAAAAAAAAAGATGAATGTTTTTCATATGGATTAAGTGTAGAGGTAAGAAACCCATTTCCCTAAATTTATGGGAGTCTTTTTGTAAAATTATAACCGTAAAACGAAAACTAGTTTTTGAACGAAGGAGAAAGCTAGTACTGGGCTCAAACGTTAAGACTTTCCGTTCATAGATAATGGGAGATCTCAGGCATAAATACGAGAGACCTAAATAGGCCCCATCTATTATCATTGCATTTCGACAGATGTCTTGGGCTCAGAGAGTGCTACTCTAGCCTCTGCTGCTAAATGCTTGGTTTTCTTATAGGCAGGAATCAGGATATCTTCTTCGTTGCATAAGATTTTAGTGGAATGAAACCTATGTCTTTGCCATTGGGATAAGGAATGAGGTTTGGTAAATCGGAATGGATTGAGATAAAACCATGTGGTATCTCTCCTGTGGAAGTCATCACATTTTAGCTTTTCTTTCCTTTGTTACTTAAAGGCAAGTTCAAGTATCACTCAAGCCCGGAGACATCCTAAATTCTGAACATAAAAGTATTTAAGATATATTCAAAAGTCTAAACAGTTAGTTTATTTATCAATAGCTGAGCTTATCTTGTACATGGCCTACAGGGTCTATTGGATCATTTTAAGTTTGAGTAGTTTTCGAATATCCCTGGCTTGTTTCAGCTGACCATGTTTGCATCATGTAAAGACTAACCTACTAAGAAAATGAAATGAACACAATCTTGTTTTCTGAAAGTTCTTGTTTCTCATCATGTATGATGAATTAGTTTCATCTTTATGTACTTTAGTAGTTTACCAAGAATTTCTTAAATACATTTCCTTCTTAGGTGACAGATAAGACTTTGCTGAAGGAAGTAATGAATGGTTGCATGATTGACAAGGATAGAAGAGTCAAAGAAGATGGATACATTTACATGGTGCTCGAATATGGAGAAATTGATTTGGCGCACATGTTGTCCCAGAAATGGAGGGAAATGGATGGGACTAATTCGACTATAGACGAGAACTGGTTGCGGTTTTATTGGCAGGTTCTCTAGCAATTACATTTTGCCTTTTTCCCCTCAGGAACTTGTCAACTGGATACCAAGATTGGTCATATGCTCGTCTTTTGTGTTTCATCTCATTGCTTTAAATCTCTGTGCATACCACATCCACATCCCTGAGTGCCTGAACTCAAGACTGGACAACCATGTGTGCTGACCTTAGCTTTCCTAGTCCGGTACTAAATGGTTCATGAGGATGCATCATTGGGCCACATGTCATCTCATGAGATGGCTCAGCACCAATGGAGATACCACATGGCAGTGCAGGATGGATGTATCTAGCCTTTGTAAATAATAATGGATGGGGCGCTAATTAGTATTAATGTTGTTAAATGCTATGAATGACCATGATGTTTGTGGCCCAATGGCCCCTTAATACAAGTACCTTTGGATATGTCTACCACTAGGAAGTGCAGTTCCCTCGATGCTGTAGCGTCGGACACTTTTCAAACACGGACACCCTCGGACGTGTTAAAAAGTATGAAATTATTTTTCATTTACGAACACGTGGGGACCCAAACAGGATGTGCACTGATACATTTTCTCGGTATGCTGAGAACACTCTAAGGATATATGCTGGCGGCACCTTCAGGACGCACTTCCCTAAAAGAAAAACATTAAATAAAATAACTAGATACTAAAAAGGCTAGGATAAAGAAAATGAGGTACTCCTTGATAGAACTGGATAGGAAAAAAGTGAAATATTAGGAACTTTAAAGAGAAAGATAATGTTATCTCCCACATCCATGCCTTCTAATAATCGATGTCTTCTTGACCTTCTATGATACATGAATAAAATGTTTATGCTGCAAGGAATCTCTTTTCGTTCAAAGTTTTTTGGAATTCTGATTTTACAGCTTTGTTAAAACTCCAGTACCCTTAGCCAATTGTGGCCACGTAATGGAAATTAACAATTAATTGACTTTTGCATAAGGGGCTCTAATGGTCGTATACTGGCTGTATTCCTCCATGTGAATTAGGACACCCTTTAGATGTTTCTTATATTTTCACTGGCTGTGTGTCGAACTGATCCCATTTTGTTTAGTTGATGCATGATCTGGAACTAATTGTCATACAAATCATAGGAAACATGTTGTGGAATCTGTGTTTTATTTTGTGGGTAATGTTGTGCCGATGTATCCGTGCCCCACATCCATAGTCGTGCTTCGTAGGTCCATGCTATGAATATCAAGACAAAAATTCAATCTGTGCAATCAACTTAACTGAGGCTTGTATCAGCTGGCTAGCTCACTTACAGGGAATGCATGAATATCAAGACCTTACAGGGAATGCATGAATATTTCACTTCAAAATCCTCCAAGAAGGTTACTTGTTATGGAACAGCCTCGAAGTTGGTTCTCGTTGAGCTAGGTCTAGAGCATTGTATTTTTTTAGAGGTTTACCGGAACACAATCTTGTTTTGTTTTGGAGGTCAAGGTTAACAACTGACTATAATAACACATATAGACCATGCTTAATACACTTTGCTGTTGACTTGTTATTTTGCCATTTTGCCATGTATTGTTCCAACATGGGCTGAGTTTAGAAATATTTCATAAAGTAAATACGTTAATGCCTGGCTATTCATGCAAGTGTATAATTTAATAAACTGATGCTGGAACTGGTTGAACAACTCTTGTAAGTTTTTGTTTAGCTCGTATTAAGTTACTCTGTTAAGACTTAAGAGAGCCAACCTGGTTAAATGAAGTATTATTTGTTCTAGTCTTCTAGATGCCATGAACTTCATAGAAAATGGTATTCTAATTGTGCAGAATAGGAATCCTGTGGCTTGAAACTTTCGTATTATTTCATTTACTATGGGGAAGAATATTATTATCCATTCTAATAACTTAATAACCTTAGACAGGAGGAAAGAAAAGTAGAAATGGAAACAATATATGAAGTGAAGGGGACTAAACAGGATCAAGAGCGATTTATCGATCTTGAGAATATCTTGCAAGCATTTAACTAAATCTGCTCACAACGCATCATATTTGGTAAATGCTCTAATGCCTGCACATAATTTTGTGTTGAATTCCCTATGACCTTTAACATGCTCTGTGAAACCCTCATACATGTGGTTTGTGCAAGTCCTGCTTATCATCTGGGGGTCCTATGGGTATCAGCAGTATTGACTGAAAAAACCAGGAAAACTTTTTGTAGGATAATCCCGTTTAACCACTTTCTGCTGGCATTTACTGACCTTTTCAGTGGGCTCTTTCCTTTCTCGAGTCTTCAATTAGCTTTGTTTTTGTTCGAGGACTTGCATATCTCCTTTTCTTCGAGAGATGTCTTGCCTCAAATACTCAAAGGTCTTCCTTGTCATCTCTGATTGGTCTTTCATGCACCAAATGCAGTCAAAACTAGATTCCTTCCTTTCCCTGGTAAATGAGTTGTAGAAGGCTTATTTAGAGCTGCGTCAAGCTAGCTTGTATGGTTACAGTACCACAGTAGTCAGGGTTCAGAAGAAAATTTGCTTAAATTCTTCTGTTTCTGTTTTTGTTAAAGGTGCTGAAGATGGTTTCCTCATTGTTTTTTCTACTACGAAAGACAAAATTAATCTTGCAAATGAGTTCTACATTCTATTGGACATAAAACCATGATTTTTTTGGGTGTTAAAAATCAACTGTTGCAATAGGCAGTTTGTGACACGTTAGTGATCAGCGACCTGCTAGTTAAATGATTTTCACCCCCTTTGCTTTGTTTTGTGATGTCATTTTGAAATCCCTTGGTAAGCTTTTGCATTGATTTTTCCTTATCTGCAAAATTAATCACGCCTTCTCTAGAAAATTGTGTTGTTACTTTACATCTCATTTAGCCTTACAGTAGGGGAACTTGTATGTATGTGGGCAAAATAAGTTAATCCTGGTGATTACTCTGTAAGAGAATATGATGTTAAACTTCTTTAACACTTTGCAGCAAATACTTCTAGCTGTCAACACCATACATGAGGAGCGTATTGTGCACTCGGACTTGAAGCCAGCCAATTTTCTTCTGGTCAGAGGCTCACTGAAGCTAATAGACTTTGGAATTGCCAAAGCTATAATGAGTGACACAACCAATATTCAACGGGATTCACAGGTACCAAAACCTTCTGTTATTTCTTTTGCTTAAAATGACCTTAATGGATGCAATTTGTCAAGCGACCGATCAAACAGTGCTATATCAAGATGCTCTCATAAAATTTGCCCCACATTCTAGATTCGTTTGGGAAATGTTTGTTAATTCATATAAATGAAATTGTTTCCTAATTTGCTCCCACTATTTCTTTTTACGTTCCAATACATAATTAGGTGGCAAATGGGTGGGTTGGGTTGGGTTGGGTTTGGGTTTGTGTGGGTTGATCTGGGTTATGGGTTGAATATGGGTGGGTTGAACATGGGCCAATTGTAGATGGGTTGGATATGGTTGGGTCGAATATGGGTCTATTTAGACCCAACCTCTTTTTTTTTTTTTCCAATTAAGGTGAAGAAGATGAGATTGGGAATAGTTGTGTGGAAATTTGAACCAGGAGTGGAGAGAGAGAGAGAGAAAGAGCTATTGAGGAACGATCCAAATTTGAACCATTCGATCCAGTCAAACCTACGATGGAGGATCCAATTCCCCAAACAAAAATAACATCAGCTTACGGCAACCGCCAGATCACCAACTACATCAAATCCGAGTGACATGGCAAACAACTATTGGACAGTTTTTGTTTGACATTTCTTGTAATTTCTACACGAAATCAACATGCGTTTCGTGCTCCTTCTCTGCTCTTTCAAAACTGCAACAACAACTCCTATGTTATCTCCCTCTACAACACTTTCAATTACCAAATCCATCCACCCTTAATTCAAACCCTTCATGGACTCTTCGTTTAGAGAGAGAGAGGAGAGAGGAATCATGGCGAGGGAGGATTCTCGCATTTGGGTATGAGTTCTCTAATTTTTGGGTTCAACCCATATTGAACCCCACCATACCCATGTAAATATGGGTTCAATCCATATCAACCCATATTACAATATTGGCGGGATGGGTTGGGTTACAAGTGGGCGGGTTGGGTTGTGTTGGGTTGGGTTGCCAATTGCCACCTCTACATATAGATATTTAAAATGGATAGCTCTGGGAAGTTGCTAACTTTTTTCTTTGACTTTCCACAATGAACAACATATTTGGGATATCCCAAAAATGAAAGAAGTACCAAGAATATGGAACATACTTGTTTTCTGTTTGATAAAGGGAACCAGCTCTTGTGAAAGCTAATGTGGCATCATGATTGGTCACATGATAGAACGGTCTAGTATACTTCATGAAGCTTCTGGTTTAGCTTTGTGCTTATTTTTTATAATGAATTAGTGCAGGTGGGTACGTTGAGCTACATGTCTCCTGAAGCATTCTTGTGCAATGAAGTAGACGCAAATGGAAACACTATAAAGTGTGGTCGTCCATCAGATATCTGGTCGCTTGGTTGCATCCTTTACCAAATGGTGTATGGAAGAACACCCTTTTCGGAATACAAGACTTTTTGGGCGAAGTTCAAAGTCATAACTGACCCAAACCATGAAATTAAATATGAACCGGTTTCTAATCCTTGGCTTCTTGATCTCATGAAGAAGTGCCTTGCATGGGACCGGCACGAAAGGTGGAGGATCCCTCAGTTACTTCAACACCCTTTTCTGGTTCCCCGAATCCCAGCCCAATTGTCATCCCCTCAAGAACAAAGCTGTAAACTGCTTCAGTTAATTGCTGAATCTTGTGCAAATAACCAGAAAACTATGATCCTGTGTGATCAGCTCCAGAAATTACTGAGCTACCACCCTAGCCCAGAAATGGTATTTCAGGCATCAATTTCACCAGATGAACTGCGTAAATTGCTTTGTAAAATGTCAAATATTTGCTTTCAACTCCAGGATCAGTTTGCGGAATAAGCAGAAGATTTGATATATAGACATGATAAATCAAGTGATGAAATTTGGGGGAGCCAATTATCTATGTTGAGAAGGGATTGCTGTCTGGAAGGAATTTCGCTCATTCACTCTCATTTGTAGTATTTTCTGCAACCACTTCTTCTGAACACTTCAAAACAAAAAAACGCAAGGCCTATAGGGGCTTATAGTGTTAATATGCCATTTCTCGTGTACTAGGTTGCATCTGATACTTGTAATTCTCGTGTCCTAGGTTGCATCTGATACCTGTAATTCCTCGGCTTAAGCATTCTCCGAGGGAATCTAACCATGTAAATTCACCTGACATTGTGCTGCCTATACTTAACTGCATATGTTGAGCCAATGTCGATATGTTGTACTCCCAGATAGGCATAATGTTATGTTGTACATAGCATTTGGCATGAGTTTGTTATGGTGATCATTATGCAGTTGCTGGGAGACAATTGGCATTGGTTATGATAATACAAGTGGAAGCATGTAATGAGGATATTTTGGTCGGGACCCTTTCTAGCCCCTTATTCTCGAGAAAATTTTCAGTGCCGAGCGGGCACCATTCTACGTGGTGCCCGAGCGCACAACTTGACTGTCCAAAAGGGTTTTGGATGGCCTGGATTTTAAAGAGAAAAAGAGGAGAGAGAGAGAGAGGGGAGAGTGGGATAAATTTGGGCCGTCCAAACTTTTGGACGGCCGTGATGCGCGCCAGACTCAACGTGGCCGTGGCCGTTCGGCACTGAAAGTTTTCCTTATTCTCTCTCCTCAAGGGTCGTTCTTCGGGGGAAACTAATTCCCACCAGTTCAAAGGAATTTAACTGCTTTCTGAAGGAAAATGAGTTACCATTTGGTACGGAGCTACAAAGAGAGAATTTGATCTTCTCTCTCTCCTCTTAGAGCAATTTTGTTTACCCTCCCTTAAAGGAGGGTGAACAGAACCATCTCTCTCATTGGCTAAGGCTGGGTTTTTCAAAAGATAAAATCACCTGATTTTATCATCCATTCAACTCATTTGATAAAATGAGGTATTTGCTAAAATGAATTCATTGTAGATTAGGAAAGGACATAATACGGATTTACAGATTTGCCCCTGACCCCAAAAAGAAAGTACAATCATTACTCATATATGGTGGGGCCCCTTAAAGAAAAGAAAGGGCAAAATGGTAAATGATGCATTGGGTGGTGATTTAATCACACTTGGATTTTATCTAATGTGAAAGAGAGTGATTTTATCAAGTGTTTGATTTTATGAGAAATCCCATAAAATCTAACGAAAACTCGGCCTAAGAGGAGACATGGGGCCTCTTTTAACTAATTCAATCCAACCCAGGTTACAAAAGCAGCCCCTGAACTCTCTCCCAAAAGATAAAGCTTTTTTTTTTTTCCGGAAACGGGGAGAATCTATTGCAGAGAGGTTCTGCCTTACGTTTCCCGTTGTTTGGTTGGCTTTTGGCTTGAGCTTGAAGATTAGAGAAGTGTGCTAGTATTTGGTTATGGGATTGGAGCTTGCTCGCGGAGGCGGGGATGCTATTGTGCTGTTTGTGCATCCCTTGCACAGTAGCTGTTGTGCAGCTAGGAAAAGCCAAAAAAAGGGGCCGTTTCGTCATTCGTGGGCAACCCAAGGGGTTTGCCAAATGCGATCTTGTGGGACAAAGATTAAAAGGAAACGGGGAGAATCTATCACCCTCTCCGTGTCCCATTTTATTCATCAAATTAATTTTGATGCGTTTATTTTATTATGAAATTTACCCCAATCAAAAGTTTTTTTTGAACAGTAAATTTTTTATTAATCTTTGAAAATGAATTACAAAATTAAAAGGATCGAAGCAACGAGGCATCAAGATGGAGAAATGGCAGACCCACAAAGAGAACTCCCCTCACACCGAAAGACACCTGCCGCTAGGAACTAAAAGTGATAACATAACCTGATGTTACAAAATTAGCTTCCAACATAAAAACTGCTTATGATCTCTTCATCATCCCCCAAATAATCATCGTCCAAGATCTTGCTTATTAACCAAGAAGCCTGAGCCGCATTTAGCTGACTCCTGTTAAAGCCCTCAGAAGAAACAGATAAAGCAGCAACAGCAATTGCAGATCTGAACACTACGCATTTTTTCTGTTTTCGACGACCCTTCTTAGATTTAGGAAAACCCGACTTTTCTTCAATTCTTTTCTGCTTCCAATTTCCTTTCTCAATATCTTTCACAACATCAGATGGATTGAGATCCACAACTAACTGGATACCTTTAACCTCTTTCTCATTTAAAAAACCTTCTTCGGAAAGATTCCAAAAGCCTTGATCAAATTTAGAATATTCCACCCCAATATCCCACTGCTTTTGTCTGCCAAGATTCTCCCTATTTTCCACAAGAACACTATCATGAGAGCTCTCTACCCCCTCCTCTGTATTTGCCACTTCTTCGCTATCAAATACCTCAATCGAATCATCGACCCTCGTGTCTCCCTTAGTACCATCTTCTTCACAATCAGGTACCCCAATCAAATCATCGACCCTCGTGTCCCCATTAGCATCATCCTTAGCTAACTGGGATGCCGACTCATCAGACTTCCTATTAGCCCCATCTTCTATATCCGCCATCCCATCAACATCATCCAATGTATTTTGCAGCTGCCTCGCAGTTGCAATATCCTCGAATGAATTAATTTCCTCACTAGAATCCCCCACCATTGAGTCAAAATTGGAAAGAGAATCATCGGTATTGCGAATGTGATGAATGTTACAAGCATCAGAAGGTTCAAAATTGTCTCGGTCAACATTAGACTAGTTATTTACAGTATCTCTAAAATAAGACCAATGTTGAGTATTATAAAGTTAGGACAATGAGAACTTGAATTTTGGAGGAAAAGTGGTGCAGTTTGAGATTTGGAGTGAGTTTTTTAAGAAATAAAGTAAGTGGTTGGAATTAGATTTCCTTCAAAATCACTTTTATAATAAAATATATTATTTTTTTACTATCAAATGAAGAAATGAAGGTAAAAATATAGTATTGTGTTGGAGATGCTATATTCAAGAGGTAAAGAACTTTTGACCATAGGTTTTTTTTTTTTTTTTTCATTACATTTTTATAGCAACACAAACATGACCCGAAAGTGAACATGACACGAAAATTTGGTGAGTTGAAAAATATTATGGGAATTCATAAATAAGATCTATATTAGATTACACTATGATTTTATGAAATGTCTCTCTCAAAACTATCCTCCGTGGCAGATTTAAAGGCTAAGATTGAATCTTTAATTACATCGCAGGGCTCTGATTGACTCCCAAAGACAAAGTGTAGTAAAAAAGTAAAGTAAAGGGTTTGATGGAGCAGCCTCCTTTGGCAAATAAACCAAAAACTGGTTTTTTGGTTTATTCGTTTTGTCTTTATTCAAATTTTTTTTGCATTTATTAGTTTTGTATCAATTTTTTGTGGTTTATTGGTTCCTCTCGACGAGACGAATCTAACAAGTATGAAATTATAGTGAAAATTAATTATTTTTTGAATAAAGCCAAAATTAAACCAAT
>JAXBDA010007100.1:0-18660 GCA_036023075.1 Gaultheria prostrata
GTCAACAAGGTCTTGGACCTTATGCTTGAGACGGAGACAGTTATTGGTGTGATGGCCGGGCATCTGGTGGTAGGCGCAATAGACATTAGGATTATGGGAAGGGGGAAGTTCTTTAGGCAATTCCCGATGCTCGAGTGGTTGGATGATGTTTCGGTTAAGGAGTTTCTTGTATACCGTGACCAAAGGGAAGGGGAGTGGTTGAAATTCTCTCCTAGGTTGGGAAGCTGTTCGCTGGTATGGTGGTTGGGTTGTTATTTGGTTGACAGGTTCAGGTTTGGCAGGCTTAGGGTTGGAGGAACTGGCTTGGTTTTGATTGTAGCTACTGGGTCCAAACAGAGTATTGTTATTGCCAGAGTAAACTCGCCTGGGTTTAGGAACAGAGTCACCTTTATCGAGTATGCCAGTTCGGAGAGCGTCTTCAACTGCTAGGCCGGCTTCATAGAAAGTCTTGAAATCGGCGGTAGTCTGAAATACCACCAAGTGTTTGGCAAAGTCTGGTTCCAAACCCCTGGTTATGATCCTCATTTGCTCCTTTTCTGAAGGTCGATCAATCATCTGGGAAGCCTTCCCTCTCCATCTCTTGACGAAGTCAGCAAAAGACTCATTTTTGCTCATTTTGGTGAATTCTAACTCCTTGATGGTCATTTCCAGCTGTATATTGTAGTTGTATTGAGCTACAAAGGCTGCTCCAATGTCTTCCCAAGTCTTTTTCTTTGAGTTATCTAGATTTAGAAACCAGCGGAGTGCGGGTCCAGTGAGCGTCTGTTGGAACACCTGTCCCATTGCGTCCTTTCCGACATCATACATGGATAAAGTACCCACGTATGTTTGTAAATGAGCCTTTGGATCACCACTTCCATCGAACTTGTCCCAGTCAATAGGCTTGAACCTTTCAGGGAGCTTCGCGTCTGGGAAAAGGCATAACTTTTCCATATCAATTCCTGTAACTGCTATCTTTTCCTGTTTCTGAACAGACTCTTCCAGTTTGGCCAACTTGATTAAGATAGTGTCCATTTCTGGGGTATTCTGAGCTCCTGACGGGCCTGCTCCTGGAATACGTGCAGTGATTTCTTGGATCATGAGCATCATTTGAGCCATCTGCTTAGCGTTGTTGGCCTTCTGTTCATCCAAAGCTTCTTGTAGAAGCTGATTCTCAGTTCTCTCTGCCATAACTGGATCCCCGATTGACTGTACCGTTCTTGACTTAGTTCGAATTAATCGCTGATCGGGAGCTCGAGTCCAATTACGCATGAGATTTCTCTTCTTTTTGCCAATGGTTATTACTGATGACAGGTATAAATGAATTCAGGTGTGCTGTGTATGTGCAAAGTTATGTACAAAAGAATGATGCATGAGATGCATGAAAGAATTGTCTCAATTTTCTGCTTATTTTGTTGGGTATATTCAGATTTCCAAAGGCTTTGAAAATAACGGCCGGACCGTTGAAATGGTTGCCTACGTATCCTCGAGGAGGAATCAGGCCGTTACGTAGTTCGGGACTACAAGTTTTGGCTCTTTTTCTCAAAAAGATTTTCAATAAGGATACGTAATCTGGGTTACAAACTGACTCCTAAAACAACCGTCGTTCTGTGCAAAAGCAGCCTAATGATTGGGCTGATACAAACTCGACAAGCAAATAACAGACTCGATAAGCAAATAACAGACTTGATAAGCAAATAACAGACTAACAGACTCGATAAGCAAATAACAGACTCGATAGAGGAATGCGACTGATTTATTCTTGCGGTGGTGGTGCCGAGGATGGACCTGCTTGATCAGGATGTTCCTTCTCATATTGTTCCTTGAGCTCTTGCGGAGTCATGCCATTGTTGTTTTTGAGACAGTCCTCATAACAGTCTTTGCATTCACACGCATCCCAATAGATGTGGCCTGTCTTTGAGTCACGGAATTCATAAACCGGGAGTCCGCTTTCGTCAAAGTACTTGACTGGCGGCATTTCCGCCATTTCTCCGTTGTCTTGTTCCATGACCAATGTGATCTTTTCGGGGATGTGAACTGGCTCGACTGGGAGATGAACTTCCCATCCTTGATAGTCATCCCAAATGAGGGTGGTTTCGGGGATGTCAATGTTGGCAATGAGACGAAGCATTTGGTCGAGTTCTTCACCCATATGATCTTCGACATTCAGCTTTCCCGGTTTGTCTTCAACAGGTGCTTCAAAGGGCTGCACTAGGAGAGACTCTTCTATGATCCACACTGGAGCCCCGTAACGGTGGGTGAAAGTTGACTTGAGGTGCTTGTTTGAATTGTCAGCCATTGGTAGTACTGATGAAAAGAAAGACACGACTTACTCTTTGGAAAACATAGCCAAATGTAGAACTTGGTTTTGAAAAAGAGAAATTTTCGTATGTCCAACAAAATAAGTGACCATTGAGACAACCTAGCATGAATGCGATGTGATGTCCTAGGGGGGTCAGACTATCCTGCATATGCATGGGGTTAGTATGTATGCATGAGATGGTGTGTGCAAAACAAACATAGTATATATGAGCTGGAGATAATTTACAGGAGACAATATACAGAAGGCATGGAATATGGAAGACAGTAAACAGGTAGCATGATATAACACGTAAGCCTATCCCGTGGGTCCTGTCGTAGGTTGGAAGGTGCTACGGTTAACTATATGCAAAAGCCGGGTTTTGGTTTAGGGGGTTACCCAGACTAGAGCCAATATTTGCCTTTCCAGTGTCAAGTTTACTGCATGACAAAGGTTAAAGCGGCAGGTTGACTCATCATCGTCCAGGGGTGCCGAGATCTTGGGATATCCTAACACTGGCAAGCCGTTTAGGGTAACCAAGAAGCAGCGGCGGGGTTTATCCAACATTGATGCACGTGAAATGCAAAAAGATTTTCAATAAAATTATTTTTTAAAAATCCCACAAAATATTATTTTTCAAGTCTGGCTCACTTTCTTTTTTTAAATTAATTAATATTTTAAAATTTTACTCGAGTAAACAACCGAGAAAGCTCCAGTCCGGATGGTCGGGTTTTCACCCTGACACCAATCCTTTCTTTGACAGCACTAGGCGATGTCGTTCTTGTCAAGCTTTCGAGGGTCGTTTTACAAGTGTAAAATACTAAAATAAAAAATTAATTTAAAAGAGTCCCCAGCAGAGTCGCCATTTTGTGGACGGCCACTTCCGGCGGTTCCGGAAAAATGTTTTTTTTTTTTATTTAAAATATGAGTCGCCACCCGGGATTTAATTTAGAAAATCTTTTTGGTACCCGAGAAACCGTTTGAAAATAATTGATGACTCTTGTGCCGTTTGGAAAAGATTTGATCCGCGAAAAAGATTCTTTTTGGGTCCGGAAGCCAAGTTACGGGCGGGGAAGGTTTTTTGGAAAAGCACCCCGCTCTCCCGGGATATTCCCGGTCTCTACTAAATATTTGTGGGATGAAAATGTTTTTTATTGAAAATCTTTGACAATTAATCAAGTAAATAACAGGAAATAACAAATAAAATGAAATTAACAGGACTATAAGGAAATGAAATAAAGTGAGGGGACTAAATGTTGATAAAAGAAATTTTGAGGAAAAAGTGTAATTTTAAAAAATGTAAACCGCACCAGAGAATGAGAAAACAGGGGAGAGTTTACTGGAAAACAGGGGAGAGCAGAGGGAGACCGTCCGGCTCCCCAAGAGAGCCGCCCGACTCTGAGGTTAGAGCCGTCCGGTTCTAGTTTGAGGCCGGCCGGTCCACTGATCTTTTTGGAAAATATTTTCTTTTCTCTGGAGGGAAAGGAATTTTGACTCGAAAATTGTTCTTTTCCTTATACAAAAATTCTCCTGAAAGGAGTATTATCGTTTAGAAAATGTTTTGGGGAGAAATATATCCCAAGAGCAGACCGAACGGCGTGATTACGATAAAAATCACTCGTTTCGATACTTCGGGAGGGCTTTTACTGTAAATAAACTTTCCCGGACCCGAAAATAACTATGGGAGCTATTCCGAGTTCGGAAAGAGACCCCTCAAAAGAGCACGCTTACTGAACCTGGCTCAAAAATATGATTTTATACCTTGATTGAGTTGATTTGAGCGCCGAAGGAAGTTGGTTTTTCCTTGAGTTTGATTCTCAATACTTTTGAAGATTTCTAGAGTTGAGTAGGAAGATTTTTACACCATATACCTTTTCTTTACGGTCTCTGGTATCGTAAAATCTGATTCCAAAATGAGGGGGTGAGCTTTGATTTTATAGCCGTTTGAGTTGTCCACTGGATCACGCAAAAGATTTCCGTCATCATGATATTCCCCGACGCGGGGATATATTCTCTGTAAAAAAATCTCTGAACCCAGATTTTCCGACAAGACAGATAACCGACAGGGCCGGCCGGTTCTCAAAGAGAGCCGTCCGGTCCTGACGTCAAAGCCGTCCGGTCGTTGAAAGGAAGTAAAGCCGCCCGGTCACTGGTCAAAAGCCGTCCGGTCCTTTACCTTTTATTTCTGAAAATTCTTTTGTTGTTTTTCAAATGATTTTAAGGGCGCGACCGATCATTTCAAGGTATTCTTACCATATTTTCTTTATTCATCATTGGGGAGATGCAGGGCCGAAAATTGGGGTGTCTACAACCGCGCGGTGTTAGTCGTACACCGCGCGGTATCTATTCCAACGCCGTACGGCGTCAGTGGTAAAATTCGATTTTTCATGCTTTGTTTCGGATTCTGATGCTCTGTTTTGGGAAATAACTTACATACCTCTTATTACACTGACCCCCCTTGGCTTTTGATTGTTTCTATTATATCCCCTCATGTTATTTATTATTTCAATTAAATATTTATTTGTGCTTTAAATGTTTTGTTGCATTACTTTTTTATTCAATATGTCATTTGATTGCATTGCTTGAGTTGTCACTGTTATTTATTTCTTTAGAATAATTATTTACTGTTTATGTGAATAAAGTTTTCAATAAAATCTTTTCATAAAAATCCCACAAATATTTAGTAGAGACCGGAAAATTCCGGGCACGCGGGGTGCTTTTTCAAACAAAACCTTCCCCGCGGGTAACCTGGCTCCTGAACCCAAATCTCTATTTTTCACAGACCAAACCCTTTTTCAGCGGCACAAGAGTCATATTCTTTTCTAAACGGTTCCTCGGGTACCTAACATTTTCCAAAAGTTAAGTCCCGGGTGGCGACTCAAATTTTTCCTTTTTCCCTTAAATCGCCTCTTTTTCGAAACCAACAATCAAAAATCGTGGCACCGTCCACAAAATGGCGACTCCGCTAGGGACCAATATTTTTTTTAAATTAATCTTTATTTTGACATTTTGCACTTGTAAAACGACCTTTGGAAGCTTGACACAACGTACATGCTTCGCGCTGTCAAAGAAAGGAATGGTGTCAGGGTGAGAGCCCGATCAATCCGGACTGGAGCTTTCCCGGTTGTTTGCCTGTGTAGAATTTCAAGGTTTTGATTAATTTAAAAAAAAAGCGAGCCAAACTTGAAAAAGTTTTGTGGGATTTTTTAAAAGATTTTATTGTTAAACTTTTGCATTGCACGTGCATGGTTACTAGCACCGCCGCTGCGTTCTGGTTACCCTACCCAGCTTGCTGGTGTTAGGACATCCCAGGATTCTCGGCAACCCTGGACGATGATGAGTCAGCCTGCCATTATTACCCTTGCCACGTCAGTATTCTGTGCAAAGGGGAGGCAAATATTGGCTCTAGTCTAGGGAACCCCCTAAACCAAAACCGGCCTTTGCATATAGATAGCCGTAGAACCTTCCAACATACGACAGGACCCACAGGGTAGGATTATGTGATATATTGTGGTACGTGTTTACTATTTTCCCATATCCTGTCAACATGCTGCCTGTTTACCGCTTTCGTACATACCATGCTACCTGCCTACCGCTTTTGTATATACTGCTATAATTTTGCATGCACACACTCTAGCATAAATCTTTTGGTTAGTCAAACCTTGAATTGTCACCTTGCCCGCGGTCTTAAGAGGTTGCTCTGCCCGATGAAGAGTCGTGCATTTCAATGCACGTTGTTTAAATAGCATAGTCCTTAGGAAAATGAGACTAAGGATGATCAAGATGACCTAAAATCTTCAATAAACTCTCATCCGCTTAAGAGTAATCAACCCCATTTATGAGGATGCTTATTCTAGTATCCTGATGAGAGATTATTAAAGAACTTAGTCCATTTTCAGATTTTTCCCAAGCCTTATTTTCCAAATTCAAAGGATACACTGTCAAAAGAAACACTGAGGATCGAGGCAGCCTTTTTGAGACCGTTTTCCTTTATTCAAACACCTCCAGTGTCAGCCGTGCTCGAATGGCTTCCTGTTATCCGGTCTAGCCGTAAACATTTTTCAGCAGCCTTATTGCTCTGTCTTGGATGGTCAAGAAAATTGATTGGCTCTGGTTCCAACACACGGGAACTTAACCTACCGAGTAGTGACCTACCCATGGCTGTTGAAAATACCTTTTGAGACTTAGGGTGACATACATGATGACACACGCATAACATTCTCCTTTTCAAAATAAAACAAACAGGGACACTCCTGAGTTCAATTTTGCTTTACTGTCAATTCCCAGCCGTCAAGCCAAAAACAAAACCTTACCACTTGAAGTCAAGGATTAACCTGGCCCAAGCCTCTTCCATTTCCACAAACCAAAATTTCAACCAAGCCATACATGTCGACGAGGTCAAAGCTCAAACCACCCATTCTAAAAAAAAAACACAAAGAACCCTATCCCAATTCTCCACACCTTTGTCCTCGATTTATGAAAGAGCTCTTCAAAATCGGCCATATCAAACCACTCCCTCCAACTCCTCTTCCTCAGAAGCTTCCATCTTACCATAACCCAAATGCCTTTTGTGCATTCCACCAAATGCCCGGTCATGCTACCGATGAGTGCCACCACCTCCGTCACAAAATTCAGGACCTCATCGACAACAAAACCATCCTTCCTCCATCAAAAACAAACATCCAATCAAATACCAATCCTCATATCAACTCCACCATATTCAACACCGAACCCATGGGGGATTTCTGATTGAACAGATGTCAAGGCCAGCAAAGAAGAGTAAACTACCAGTGATCATGCATAGTTCAATCTTCCACGAGTCTTGAGGCATGCAAGTCGGGCCAAATCTTTGAGTCAAGTTTTCAAATCAAGTCAAGTCTTAGTTGTGTCTGGTTGTACTTCGAGTCTTTCATGTTTTTGCTTTCAAGTTTGCATCTGTCTTCAAATTCGAGTCTGTAATGTCCTATTATTGTCAAAAAACCAAAAACAGAGTCAGCTTTGTAGTTCCGAACTACGCACGATCTGATTCCTTGCAAAAGGATACGTAGGCAACCCTTAGTGGTTCGATCGCAACTTTTGGAAAATCAATGTCACACCTTTGTGTTGAAATTGTCATATTAAACTTGAGTTTTTGCAATAATCCCTCAACTTGGAATTATTTTCCACCATCATTTGAGAATCATGAGAATCACTTCAAAACACGAGATTGAATCCTTGCCCTGGGAAAGAAGAAGGAATTCTAGATGCCATTCCACAGTGCCATCAAGAAGCAATGCTTTGACATAGAAAAAGCATGCTAGGTCGAAAACCCGCAAGGGCGGCCTAGGCAAAAGTTAAGGCAAAAAGCTCGCTAGATCAAAACTTCAAAATGTGATCTAGGCAAAAGTTAGAGCATACACTGATTCTCTCTATCAAGTTGCGGAATTCAAAATGAAGAAAGACATTATTTGCTTTTATTCCCCAGATAAATATACCCCCATTGAAAGCCCTTTTGAGCCTGAATCATTTTCTTTGAAAAAGAACCCTGCTAGGCAGCTATCCCCCACACTGGGGTAAAATAAGAAATATGAAAGTGCCAATGCATGATTTCCAAAGGCACATCAAGAATTCCAGAAGGTGCCCACGACATGATTTCCTGTGGCACATCCAAACTTCCAGAAAGTGCCCAACATATGATTTCCAGTGGCACCTCAAAATTTCAAGAGAATGAAAGTGTCAAACACATAGGTGTTAGTAATCGACATTTAATTAACGGGTATCTGTAATCTTAAAGTGGGGAGATTAATAAGTATTTAATAACGTGGAGCTCGAAATATAAATTGAGATAAAGAAGGGAGTACAATTATAATTCTTTAGTGGTGTGAATTATAATTTGTGAAATAAGAATAGAATCCAGGTGGGATTAGGTTTTCTTATTTACACAAGGAGCCCATATTTATTTCTCCTCAGGTCCCTGCTCTAGCCCTATAAATATATCGTTATGTTCTCTAGGTCTTCCAACAGTCATTCAGAAAACTAGAAGAGAGGCTGTGAGAAAGAGAACAAAGAGACTACGTAGAAGTCCACGCTTGACTACGTAATCGAGGTATAAGGGAATATGGCAGAAGATCGTGAGGTACTGTCGAGCAGAGTTTGCGTACAGTAATCGGGTCTGTCAAGTTCTAAAAAGAAACAAGTCAACCAGCGTTCGTGTCTACGGATGAGAGGTAAACCCTAGTTCCGCCTTGTAGGGTTTGTGTTGATTTTTATTGTTTAATCTGTACGCGTCATTACTGGTTTCTGGGATTCGTTTCCCAACATCTCTCTCTCTCTCTCTCTCTCTCTCTCATGTACATGTTATATATTCGTAAACAGGGATCGTGATAACGTAGTCTAGGTTTATTGTTAGTTTGTGTTTTTTATAACTCAGGGTGTTTGGATCACTTTACGCGCACGATCTACAATAAGTTTATCATAGCAATTCATCATTAGCTATAATTTCAAAGTTGAGAAGGTTAATTCTTGAAAAGACTCTCCAGCTAGAACCATGCAGCGATAGCACTGTTTGTGCTTAAGATGCATCTTTGTGTTTTTTTCCGGTAATGTTGTCACGAACTTAGATGTACCCTATATAATCCTATAGTATATAACTATCTATATAACAATACAGAGAGGTATCTCCAAAGATACCAAAAGAATATTGATTTTTATTCAATCTCAACCTTCCATTCCTACACATCCAACGGCCTATCCTATTCCTCTCACATGTTAGCTTTTGAGTGGCATGTTTTGTAAATAAATTAATAAATGAAATTAATAAATTAATAAAGTCTAACCCCAATTCAACTGGTCAAACCACATACCAAACCACTTTCAAATTTCAAACCCACATTGTGTCTCTCTCTTGAAAAAAAAAAACTCCCATGCTTTTTCTCGTTGGGTACTTAAGTTAATATTTAGACTCCTTTTTTAGTCTTTATCCACACGAATTTACCCTATTCTGTATTGAAAAAGAGTAATATATAGTTATATACCATGAAAAGGATTTTTGTTCATTGTGTCTCTCTCTTGAAAAAAAAAAACAATTTTCCCATGCTTTTTTCTTTTTGGGTACTTAAATCAATATTTACACTCTTTTTTTTTCTTTATCCACATGAATTTACCCTATTCTGTATTGAAAAAGTGTAATATTGTATTCTGTACCATGAAAAAGATTTTTGTTTCAAATTTTGAATACTCTGAACACACACCCCAAACCAATTTCGAATTTCAAAAGTCTAATTTTCTATTCCCTATTCTCTCTTTCATTCTCTCTCAGACTCTCACCTCTCTCTCTCTCTCCAGCGTTCAAGAACAAATGTAAATAGTTGGCAGCTTAGTTGGGTTACAGATTTCTTTAAAGTTGTACATGTTTAGTTGGGTGAATTTTCTTTTAAAAGATATTTCTCAATTATGAGTGATATAAATTAAATTCCTTGGTCGTTGTCTATTGTTATATTTCTTTGATATATAGTTAATGTAGTTGATCATATAAAGTCACTCTGAATCTTATTTGAAAAAATAACTTCTCGAAGAAGTTTGCTTTTTAGGCGGTGGATGAAAGATAAATTCATTTTAACCGTATTCAGTATGCGTTGCGTCAATTCGCATTTCCGTCGTGCCTTCAAGCACGGGCATTCAATAGTCAATATAACAATACAGAGGTATCTCCAAAGATACCAAAAGAATATTCCTTTTTATTCAATCTCAACCTCCATTCCTACACATCCAACGGCCTATCCTATCCCTCTCACATGTTAGCTTTTGAGTGGCATGTTTTCTAAATAAATAAATTAATTAATTAATAAATTAATAAGGTCTAACCCCAATTCAACTGGTCAAACCACACACCAAACCACTTTCAAATTTCAAATCCACATCGTCTCTCTATCTTTAAAAAAATAAAAAAATTCCCATGCTTTTTCTTTTTGGGTACTTCAATTAATTTTTACAATCCTTTTTTTATCTTTATCCACACGAATTTACCCTAAAAGAGTGTAAATGTTAATTTAAGAGTGTAAAATGCTGGTAAAAAGAAAACATTCCCTGGTTTGGAATTGTAAAATACTTTTGAATTATGATGCCAACATTGATTTTAATTTGCTTTACTCCCAAATAGGTAATTACTTCAATTATAAAAATTACATCCTTCCTTCATATTGACATCTAGCTAGGTGAAATATGGAATGTAATATTGAATTAATCAGTCTTTTGCTACTATATTTTTGTTCATCCGAGACGAATAAATTAATCTGCATAGCGTAATAAACAAATTCCAAAAAAGACACATAAAAATATCGAACACTGATTTAGGAAGTAGTATAACATAAGTCACTGTATTGCTATGTCGTACTGTTTAAAAAAAAATTGTTATCTCGTGTACCATACTTTTTTGTCAATCCGTTGTTGATTTTACAATTGTGATTTTTTTATTTTTTTGTGTGGAAATGGTGTATTAATTGATTAGGTTTGAAGCAAAAGCATTTCTGGAGAGAATAAGGGGGAAAAGGATATAGTGTTCGTTGGTGATTCGATAAACAGAAACCAATGGGTGTCAATGGTGTGTTTGGTTGAGTCGTCAATTCCTAATTTAATACCAGAACGCAAATACATGCGTTTTGAAAGGCTCCTTGTACACCTTCAAGGCAACTGTGAGTACTACTACTCCACCTTTTTTTTCTTTCCCTTTTTTAGTTATTAATTAATGGAACTAATTAAATGAGAAATTAATAGGAAATAATGCTGCGCGGCTGTTTTTGCTCAATATACTTAATGGGATATATACACACTATTTAATGTATCGTTTTCGAAACTGCTTGCCGTACATGGAAATTTCACTAGGCACGGCTGCTTCCATTGGAAACTTTATTTGTTTTGCCACTCAGATTTGATACTAAAATTAAGAGAATGGTCAGTTATCTTTTCTGAGTTTTTGTATTTGCATCAATATTTCTGAATTAATTCGTCTTCATGATAATAAGTCTAGAAAGGACATATAAAGGGGGAAAAGAGTTCAGTAAAGACAGAAAAATTCAATTTCAAATACTTAAAGGTTTGTTTGGACAAACTTTGTAGAGGCTTTTTTATTAAGGTTTTTGAAGTTTGTCTCAACGTCCATCTATATTTTTATGTAATTTTTTTTTTATTCCTCTCAAAATCATGGTTGTGACTAAACGGATCTTGGGGTGCTGTGCATCCCCTGCACATCCGTGCCGTGCTGTGCAGCCCCACAGTGCAGCCGCGCAGGCATCTTTCCAACAATCGGAGACATTCACCGCGTAGAGTTTGTCGAGTTCTACGAGTTTACCAAAAATCAACTCGATCGGATATCTTTAAGTGCCTCATCGGAACACAAATAACTACTCCCTCTGTCCCTTTTTAAGTGTGTTACCTCGTAATTTCAACTTATTTTCTCTCACATCAACTTTACAACTTTTGCATCTACTTTCCACTACTTATCCTTATCAATATAATAATACCCACTAACTTTTCAACAATGAATCTACTTTTAAGGGCAAAATAGGAATGTACCCACTAACTTTTCAAAACACACACTTATTAAGGGACAACCCAAAATGGAAATGTCTACACTATAAAAGGGACGGAAAGAGTATTATTTATGTTCTGATAACGCACTTAAAGATATCCGATCGAGTTGATTTTTGATACACACGTAGGAATCGACAAGCTCTACGCGGTGACCATCTCTGATCGTCGGAACGAGGCTGGTGTGGCCGCGCCGTGGCTGCACAGTCGTACAGGGTTATTTATAGAAAGATGTAAATTAGGATCTGGCCGTTTCAAGATCCATGCACATATGCTTTATAAGTTTGTGTCTTCTCCTCATGGGAAAAAAAGACAAAATCTATATACGTAAGATATAATGTGTACATGATTTTGTACATCTAGACTTGGATTGACGGGTGAAGCCATGCCGTGTCAAGAGGGTCATGTCTTGCAATTCTTGGAAGTAACGTGAATAACTATATAAATTTGACATTAGTGATATTGAATGCTACAAACTATTGTCGTTCGTTCAGTACTCTCCCTTGTAAGAGAGAGATCATGTGTTCGATTTCTCATAGAGGAGGTTTTCAATTCCCGTTCTAGTCACTAACATCTTACCTCTCCTAACATCCTATCCTCTAGCAAAAAGGACCAAATAAAATCACAACTTTTGCTCTTTAAAAAAATTATATGAAAATTTGATCCCATTTGCTTAACGAACTTGGCTCTGTCCCTGCTGGATGGGGTTCAAGAACTATATCATCCAAGCCGTGAAGTAGGTATATTCTTGTACTTCATCCTAGTTTCTACTAATCTTATTCAATCTTGCACTTAAATGAGTACTAATTATTTGTGGTGAATGCATGCAATGAAGGAGTACAATGCCTCAATTGACTTCTACTGGTCGCCAATGCTAGTGGAATCCAACAATGATAATCCATACAACCACTCAGGCTCCAATCGAATTGTCAAAATTGGAGCCATTGAAAAGCATGCTACACAATGGGGTGATGCAGATGTACTGGTGTTTAACTCCTATCTCTGGTGGAGAATCCCTAAATTGAAGGTCATCTTGTAAGTGAAATTAACTTAATACTCCTTTTCAAAACCCATAATATTGGTCGGATTACTATCGAGTTTCGTTGGGCCTATCACTAGCTCAACTTCAATGAGCTGAATTTTTCTAATAACAAGATTATTTTGAGCAAATCATTTATGAAAGAGGTCAAAGTTAAATAAGTAACTGTAATTGCTGGATACTGATGTAGAACAAGTAGAGGCCCAATTCTTTTAGAACAGACAAGGTTTCACTAGAGGGAAGCTGTTTCGTGTTAAATATGACTGAATTCTGTTTTCTTGGACAATGATCATGCAGGGGTGGATCATTTGAAGACCCGATGTACAAAAAAGTAAAGATGTTGCGCTGCTATAAGATGGCTCTACAGACATGGTCGAAGTGGCTGGATACCCATATTAATCGTACCAAAACACAACTGTTTTTCGTTAGCAATTCAGCTACTCACAGCAGGTATAATGATAACGTCATCAAAGAGCTGATCATCTATGCCTATAAGCACGAATCTTACACTATTACGTACAAAGTGTCGAATACTTTCACACAGGATATATGCAAGTGTGAGAATCAGACTACCTAGGAATCTTTGTCTCGACACAGCACAACTGTAGTCATATAAGAATCTCAAAAACACATGAATACAAAGACAGTTTTATGATTCGTAGTGTATTGGGATCGTAAAACAAACATGCTAGGCGACCACATGTATACCAATTCGTTAGATTATTTTTATGATCAGTATCGGTACCTAGTCGATCTGTGTAATAAGTTTTACAGCAGAAATTCGTAAGGTAATATATTATACATCTTCAATTACTAACAGCATACATGCATGTCACAGGGCAGAAGAATGGGGCACGACTAAAGATCAGAATTGCTTTAATGAAACAATCTCAAGCAATGGTGCGTTGTCGGGGAGATGGGGACGGATCCCCAAATCTCCGTGAATAGTTAAAGTTCCCATGGCCATACCAAGTTGGACTTTCTGGTGTAGGGAAGAAGGTATTGCCATGATATCTGACCGATGAAGCCAGGGCCTGCCCAGCAGTAGGTTAAAAGATGACGGGATGTCGAGCACATGGAACTCAATGTCTGTTTTGAAGCTTTCAATGACTACTTCCATTTGTGGATGATTCCAACTACATCCTTGCGCGTGTAGTCATATGCGCGTACTCCAAGGTTGGATGGGTGAAAGTCTTTGTTCTTGAAACCGAGACAGTAGGCTATCCTTAGAGGACATACATTCAGTCCGGATCCGTTGTCAAGCAGAACGACTGGGACCCATTTTCCCATGCATTTCAGGGTGATGTGTAAAGGTTTGTTGTGACCGGCTCCCTCTGGGGGTAAATCCTTTTCAGTGAAGGTGACGACGTGCTTGGCACGAGCAGGGGTAAGCAGGGCTACCATGGTTTCTGGAGGAGTATCAGGTGGTACCTCCATGTGGGACAGAGTTTTGATCAGTTTCTGACGATGTTCCCTGGAGGAGGAGAGTAGCCCCCAAATTGAGACTGATGCGGGAGTTCTTTCAAGCTGTTTTTGGACCAATTCTTCCGTGGTCGCTCGGTTCCTTTGAGGTGGCTGAGTAGTGACTTCGGGTTCAGCCGGGGCTGAATTTTCCTGAACGGGCTCATCCCAAACAAATTCTTCTGGCTAAGTTCGGTGTGGAGCGTTTCCTCGAAGGTTGGCCGGTTGGTAGATTCGGCCACTTCTTGTTGCTCGGTTGATGGTATCTTCCCAAAGTTGCTGGTTTTCTCCCCAGAAATCTGCAAATCCTTCGCCGACCTTGCGCTTACCAGCCATGATGGCTTCTCTTTTCTGTTTCTGATTCTGATCTTCGGACCATAAGTCAATTAAACTATCTGGAGTTTTCTGACTGCTAATTTCAACTCTCTAGCTTTGCTTGCAGATCTGTTACCTCTGAATCTTGCCAGAAAGACTGGTCGAGCATGGATTTATTGACTGTCCACACTTCGTTGTTGCCGACTTGGATATCAACAACCCCATCTTCGTTCCATGTGGTTGTTCGGGGATCTGTGACTAGAACTGATATGTTGGAATCATGGGGGAATGGTGCGGATGGCCGCGGTAGAGACTCACCGATAATGTATGCCTGGGGAAACCAATCGTGATCACTGAAGACAATCTTGATGGCTTGGCAGTTTTCTCCTTCAGAAAGCTGAGACAGCGAGGAGCTGTTTGAGAGGTTGTGCTGGACTTCCCCGTTTCTTGGGCTGAGATGATTTTGAGATTCCCCAAACAAGGTTAGGAGTGAAACTGTATCCAGAGGGTCAGCACAGGTTGCTACCTCTTCGACTTGACTGATACTGAGGCTTTCCTGTATGCAAACAAATGGCTTGTCAGGAAATCCTGGGACAATATACTGGATTGGGTCCCAAAATATTAGCAAAGAACCGAACAATGCTTGCTGGGAATCTTCCCACTCTTGATCGCTCATGGCCCATTCTCCTTGTTCTGCGAGGTCACCCCATTTGAGTTTGGGTTCCTATTCAAAATTTCCAATGGCATGGACTTTCAGATTCTCTGGTTTTGAGACAAAGGGTTTCGGTTTAGTAACTGGCACGATGTATAGACTTGGATTGAACTGGTGAAGATTTTGTCCTTTTAGAGTGGAGCTGTAGGATATCTGGTTGATTTGGATATTCTGTTTGTGGTCAGGCAAGGGATTGGAAATAGTATTGGACTTTTGCTTGGGAATTTGAATGGTTCCATCATCAACAAAGTCTTGGACTATGTGTTTGAGGCGGAGGCAATTATTGGTATGATGGCCAGGCATTTGGTGATAGGCACAGTAGACATTGGGATTGAGGTTGGAGGAAAGTTCTTTGGTGGATCAAGAGGTTTGATGGCGTTTTTCTCAAGGAGCTTTTTGTAGACAGTGATTAGGGGGAAAAGGGAATTGGTAGAAGACTCTTTTTGGCCGGGATGTATTTTGGAGAGATTGTGACTGTGTGGCTATTTGGTTAACTAGCTCGGTTTTGACCGGTCTGGGATTGGAGGAACTGGCTTGGGTCTGGTGATAGGTATTGGGTCCAAAAAGGGTATTGCTGTTACCAGAGTACATTCATTTGGGCCGAGAAGTTGATTTCCCTTTGTCAAATATGCTAGTGCGGATTGCGTCTTCAACAGCAAGGCCGGCTTCATAAAATGTTTTGAAGTCGGCGGAGGTCTGAAAGACCACCAAGTGTTTAGCAAAGTCCGGTTACAAATTCTGGGTGATAATTCTCATCTGTTCTTTCTCTGAGGGCCTGTCTATCATCTGTGAAGCTTTCCCCCTCCAGCGTTTGACAAAGTTGGTGAAAGACTTGTTCTTTCCCATCTTTGTAGACTCTAACTCCCGAATGGTAATCTCCAGCTGGATGTTGTTGCTGTATTGAGCCACAAAGGCTGCCCCAATGTCCTCCCAAGTCTTCTTCTTTGAATTGTCTAAGTTTAAAAATCAACGGAGTGCGGGCCCCGTCAGGGTTTGCTGGAACATCTGAGCCTTGACATTTTTCTCCACATCATACATGGATAAGGTACCCACGTATGTTTGCAAGTGCGCTTTTGGATTGCCGCTTCCATCAAATTTGTCCCAGTCAATTGGCTTGAATTTGTCAGGTAGTTTTGCATTGGGGAACAGGCATAGTTTCTCCATGTCAATGCCTGTAGCTGCAATCTTTTCTTGTTTCTGGACTGATTCCTCAAGTTTGGCTACCTTAGCCATCATAGCTTCCATCCTTGAATTATTAGACGATTCCCAGACAGACGGGAGGTTACGTCCTGAATCATGATCATCATTTGAGTCATTTGCTTGCTGTTAGTGGCTCGTGTTGTGAAATTTTATATACTCGCAAGCGCACGAATCGAATTGATAGTATAGTTATGCAAGTGCGAGGTCGAACCCACAGGTACTTGTGTATTTTTATATAGAAAAACTAAATAACCCTAAATTGATAGAACCCTAACCTAGTTCCCAAAAGTTGAGATGGTGTTTTAAACTAAAAATTCAACGAGCAATTATAAAAATAAATAAATTAGATTGACAATTGAACGAAACTTATAAAAGAAAAGCGACCGAGGTTTTAGAATCCACACTCATGTATTCATAGAAATTACTCACAAATTCTTATTTATTTTCAGACTCTTCTTCATAGTAATTTGGTGGCTAAACTCTATTACCGTGGAAAATGTCATCGTTCAAATCTTTGAGAAAAATAACTTATGTACGTTGTTCCTCGCCGTAATGTTCAAGACCAAAAAATCATATGTATCCGTTCAAAAACAAATCACAAAAGATATCCAGTGCTTGAAATCAAAACTTGCATAACAGGGCTGAAAAATTACCTAGCAATCTCAAATCATGGAAAAAACATGATTGAATCCATATCCAAAATTACTAACTTAATTAATATGAGATTGGAGCGATTATTCAATTAAATCCTACATTCGGAAAATAATAAAAATCTGTAAATACTTACTATGAAACATGATGTTTCATCCTCAACCTTAGTCTAAAATATTTAGCTACCCATGCGACGAGTAGCAACCATGATCTTTAATTTCCGCCGCTGCGGCTTGCCTTGTAATTGCCTGATAGCCCCCTCTCGAACTCTACTGATACCTTTCTTATAATGTGCCGAACTTTTACTTCCAAAAGGAAGATTCCTTTTCCAATCAAAGCTCTCCTTGTGTGTACCGAAGTTAGACCAAAAGGAAAGGAATTCATTCCTAACTGTTACTATAAACAAAATATGCAATATTATTCTTCCTTCTTTGGGCCCACTATTCACGTAATAATTTCCTAACTTGGCATCCCAATATAGCCCATACCAATTACACATTCTAAAGCCATGTAAACAGTAAGGAAAGTTTAGGCCATTTGGTCATGCATTTTGGTACTAATTCGTAGCACATCCAATTAGCTCCTATGGCTCATCACTTGAATTTATTCCAGTAGACTTCGGTGCGCCTCTCAATTCAAATGGTTAAAACATGATTAATTACCGTATTTTCCTGCAAAATAAGTAATTCAATGTAAATAAACAAAAAGATAATAATATTATCTAATTAAACATGATAAAAGACTAACAATATGCGATATAGGAATTATTAATTGTCAATATTTTATGCTCATCAAATACCCCAAACCTATGTTTTGCTAGTCCTCGAGCAAAAGAAATTTAAAAATACTAACAATAATAAAATAAAATAATATACATAAATAAAAACTAACTAATCCTTTTTCGGAGGAGTCCGATTGCATTTAGCATATGCAACAAGCCTTAAAACCCCTAGGTGGCCCTAGTGGACGAGTTATAGTCTCGTGAGGGTTTGCAGCAGTGAACACCCACAAACACAAGAGGAAAAGACAATCAATTGCGACCCCAAACCTAATCAATGGCCTCTCAAAGTAACTAGTACAAGTGTAACCCAAGATAGAGGCAAGATACTTCATTCATTAATAGAGTTAAACAAGTGAACATTTAATCCAAATTAGCACAAGAACTAGACCTCTCACATATATCCGGATAGGGAAAATTCACAAGGCATACCTGGAGCAGACAACTGGGATGTAATCCCTTCTGCTGACAAGTAGTCCCTAAACTCTCCCAAGAGGTATTCGCCACCAAGATCAGATCGCAGTGTCTTGATATGTTTACCCAGACGCTTTTCCGTTTCCGCTCTATACTCCCTGAATTTCTCAAAGCATTCGGATTTACGGTGCATCAAATAAATATATCCATATCTTGAGTAATCATCGATAAAAGTGACAAAATACTCA
>JAXBDA010007101.1:0-18655 GCA_036023075.1 Gaultheria prostrata
ACAAAATTAATCTGGATGGAGGGAATTGAACTAATCAATAATCCAATCCAGTTGAGCAAAGAAGTTGCGACAATCTCTCGAGTGCAGCTTGATGTAGCAAACAGCCTTTTGAACAATCAAAATCCATGATACTATGAAACACCATTCAGTCCACATCAACGAATGAAGTACAATCGATATCTTGGAGAGTAATTTTCCCCATGTGCAATGCACTCAAGTGATCATAACACATAGGGAGACACTTCCGATTCAAATTTGCATGAATCGTGCCCATCCCAGTAACCCACTTCTTTTCATCTAATGGGTTTAAATTCAGATCTTTCTGCAGTAACCGAATTCGGTACACAATAGTGTCTGTTCTGTCACAGAAATGAGCAACACAGTGGTGTGAAGGCTCATCAGAAGCCAATCTGATCAATGCCATTGTTATAGCCCCATCCACTGGTTTTGGATCCGAAAGATTATTATCTCCCATCATCTTGATCTCCCTTTCCGTGGGAAAATGCACTTCTTCATTTCCATTCACATCAGATACTTTCAAATCCTTTGTATAATGTCTGATAGCCTCACGCTTTGTCGCTTCATGCTTTTCTGCTAATGTCAAAATACAAGAGAACCTTAGGTGATAAGTAACACAAGTTTTCACCATTTTGAAGTTGTGGCAGCAGCAAAAGAAATCAAGCCATCTTCTCCCTACACCCGCATACCATTTTATGATATCACTATCTTCAAGAGCCATGAGTAAGCTGATGGGCCTAGGACGGCCCATATGGTTTGTAAATCCTGCCAATTTAACTGCCTTCCTCACCAGTTCTGTGGGAGCAGCAACTTTTATACACAGCTTTGTCAAATCGTCTACTGTTCTTTCAGCATATCTCCGTTCCTCTTCCTCCTCTATCCTCCTCTCTTCTTCCTCCAACGCCTTTCGAGCTTTCACAGGCTTCAAATATTTGTCAACTTGCTCTTGAAATTTGTCATATGATTCCACAAGCTCTTGCGGCAATTGATCTCTTATTCTTCTCAAGGAGAGGAAATCACCAGCCGATAGCTCCCTATGCCAGCTCCATCGCTCATCCAAAGAACCCAAAAACTCGTGCATTGTTTCATCAGCCCATGTTCTAAAGATTTGTCTGACTTCATTCTCAATATGGAAGTCGAATTTGAATCCATTACTCTGTTTCAACTTCTTAAAAACATGACCCATAAGTTTCAACCCAAGCTTTTTCCTGTTAGTCTCTCTAGCATTTCTCAATTCTAAAGCTCTAACTTCCTTCTGTCTGAGGTACTTCTTTCGTGCCCTAATCGCTTTCTCAGATATGGGCGGACGCAGAACTGAAGGAGGAACGGCCTGAAGTTCCATTCCCAAAAAATTAATTTTTTCTGTAATCGCACTATGGATAGCTGTTTTCACTCTATCTACCCTGAATTCCAAAGTACTTTCCAAAAACTCTACGACCCTCCTCTTCAAATCCATAGTCAACATCTTTGTCCCAGACGTGACCAATAGTATCTCGTCCAAGTACCTAACCACATGAATCTTCAAGGGCTTATAGAAAACATTACTGGACATCGTTTCAAGCTCATTCGACTCAAACTTGGGATTCTCCCAGTTCGTTCGAAGACGCAACTCTTGAATTTCCTTATCAAACCCAATAAAGTAAATATTGATCAAAATCGAACTCAACGCACTTTCTTGAGGAAACCCTCTCCCTAAATAACACCCACCTAATTCAATTCTCACCACTTCGGATTTAAACAACCTCTTAATCATACCAATCAACATCTCATCTCCAATTTTCTCTTCCATAATCGAGCATAACTTCTCAACATGATTAAACTCAAACCTATGACGATCAAACGAAACAGTAAACCACCAACTGGGGTTTTCTACATAATTCTTGAGGTATCGAATCGCAGTGTGTCGTCCCATACCCACTCTCCCACCATAAGCAAATGTAGCAAACCGATCATCATAAACAACCTCTAACACAATTCTAATAGCTTCAATCAGAACTTTGAGTTTCAAATTAGGAAGAACGAGCGACTCACCTCTCTTACCCGAATGCCCCACCGCCACGCAGCACGACTCGATGTCGAAACGGTTGTTGCTGAGTTGGGTCGCCGTTTCTTGGACCCAGTTGAGAATGAGTGGGTCGAGCGAGTTGGGTTGAGTGGCATTTTCGTTGTGAGTTTGAAGGGGTTTGAGGTTGTGGCAAGCGGTGAGGAGGACGGAGGGAGAAGCGACAACGTTTTGGAGGAGGTTGGAGAATTTGCCGCGGTGGTATTGGGAGAGGACTAGGGTTTTGAGCTGGGGTTTGTCGAGAGGTGAGATGGGGGTGTGTTGGATTGGGTTTGAGGAGGAGAGAGAGAGGGTTGAGTGGAGGAGATGAGGAGAGAGTGTTGCAACTGTGATGCGGCGGTGTGCGGTGGCTCGCCTGAGGTTCAAGAGCATTGACACGGCGGCGGACAGTGATGAAGGGATGGGGGAATGATGTTCCTCTGTGAAATCTAGAAGCCTAATAAAAGATGATCAGTTAAAAAAAATATGGAATTAAGATAGAACGAAAATGAAATGGGAAATCAATCCTCTATGATTCCTTAAAAATAACTAAACGGTCCTCTATTGGAAATTAGTCGTACTAATACTAAGGCCCAGTTTCTCACTTGATTTTATCAAAGATTTTATAAGTGAGGAAGAAAGTTTAATAAAATCTCAGATTTTTGCACTAAAAAATTTGAGATTTTATTAACTTTCTTCCTCACTTGATAAAATTAAGGGTTGATTTTATCAAATCTTAATAAAATCAAGATTTTATCAAGTGGGAAACTTGGCCTAAATAGTATACTCTCTCCGTTTCCAGTTTCCATTTTATAGTTCTTCAATGATCAATTCTATCCTAACCAGATAGAAAATTGATTATTAGTAATATTTTTCAATTGGTAATGCAATTTGCATGCAATATGAATTTTGTTTGACAGGTAGATCTCAATTAGTTTATCAAACAAATTTTTCAAAATTACCTAAAATATTGGAGTATAAATTGTAAGATATATCCTATTGAAAAGTGGCACAAACCCGAGATTATAAAATGGGGACAGAAGTAGCATCACATTTATCGTCTTTGGTTCATTCATTTTTGTAACACGTTTATCTAGAAAAAAATAATTTCGTAATTATTTTAAAACTGGATCAAAATTCATTTTCCCTGCATAAATCTGCTCTAGTAACATATCAGACGAAATTTGCTCAACATGATTTGTGACACGGATAATACTCTTGACAAATTTCAAAATTGAAGGGTGAAGATTATCACAATGAACTCAAGAAAGACCAAAAAACAGGTTGGATTGGATTGTTCCTTAAAAGGACAGGAGAGGATCTAATCACGAAATGAAATGTAGTTATAGAGCAATAAAGGCCCACTTTAGCTTTGCCCCTCGTACTTCAAATTCAAATACAATGTCCTCCCTTTACTTAAAAAATGGAGAGGAACCAGCTTAGCAGGCGTTTGGTAATATTTTCAAATATTTTGTTATATATAAAAAAAAAGAGAATCATAAGAATCAGAACAATAGGCATGTTTGATAGTACTAGGTGAGTAACCCCGTGCAATGCACGATTGGTTTTACCCGTTGGTTGAAATTTTCAGGTTATTACTCATTATTACATAAAGAGAGGGATGTTGCTAGTAATTACATATATAGCGAAAACATGTTCGTTGGACAATGGTAGCAATTACAAATCCAAAACATTGCTGCCACAACATTGGTAGCGATACATTGTCGTGGTTCAAACTTTCCTCCATGCCTGAGATTGCACATTCAAAGAATAAAAATTAAAAGCTGCAATCACCAACTTTTAGGCATGATTGAAAAGGATTCATTCAGGATAGACTGTAGAGAAAGATCTTATGACAACATTCCCCCGTAGTTTTAATGTGTGACGAAATGAAAAGAGATGCCTTATTTTTTCCTTTCTGTTATATTTCCCACCTTTTGGTTTGTAGTGCTGGGGTGTTCTTTTCATCCAAACTTGCAAAATCACAACAATAATCCTTTGATGCCAGCAGATCCCATTCAGACAAGGAGCAGTTCATTTGAGGCTGAATGTAAACTTTGTCGTGTGGAATGTGGATAAAGGCTGAAGAAAAAATTGAATTTAATTAAAACACCAGCATATAATCTGCATAGTAAAATGACAGAGATATTAATTCCAAATCCAAAATTTACCTGGTAGAAGCCAACTGAGGTAAAACCCAAGCTAAGATTTAAAAGTCCAATGGAAGTCCCATTCAGGATGCCGAAGCCCATCACAGCTTTTGGATCAAAAGGCCTGTGCTCCAAAAATTCCATCCACAAAGCCACCTGAAGGGAGAAAAATGTGACTAGAAGATGCCACCTTGTCAAAGTTGTAGCCGAAACATTGAAAACGAAGTTATAATGATTGAAAGTATCTAATGTCTAAACATCCACACCCATATCATGATTGGAAAACCTTAGGCCCAAACACATGCTTCACTGACTTCGGCAAAGAAGTTCTTGAGAGGTAAATATTTGTCTGAACTACCAAAACTGCAAATGACGATTAGGATAAAATATTTTCGAAATCCTCTTGAATTTATATCCAAATTTGCCACTCAAGTACATTGTCGAGATACACACACGCAAAGAAAACCCAAGGTAAAAAAGAAGAAATTCAGACATCCCATATTTGAACTGGGTTTATGCAGCTAATTTCAATCCTTTTATCAGAAGTCAAGAAATGTACAGATTATGTACGTGGCCTAATCCCTTCCATATTTTGGAGGGTGCTTGACCCAAAGAAATGAATTGGGTTAAAGACCAAAAACACCATCGAACAAGAAACGCATGGAACGCTTCAAAGCACATATAGAAATGAGGAAAAAAATGAAAATGAAAATGAAAAGAAGAGCGAAACGGGAGCGGAGGATTCCCTTTTAATATAGGGTAGATGCTTTGAGTTGATCAACTACTTCACATTTTAAAACACTTCAATAGAAAGTCACAACTTCCTCAAGGATCACTTGCTGCTTGCACTTAATATTGGTGAGAACAAAAGTAAAAGAAACTACTATCCAAAACAAACCAATCCCAATACAGCATAAATATGGGCATCAACAAACTATAGGAATAAAGAAGCTTCCATGTGATCATAAATTACTAATCTTTGGAAATCCCATAAACAACACATGTCACGGAGCTGATTCCGACTCGTGACAACAATATCAAGGTTTGGTGAGGGGTTGGACGGGGTTGTTTTCGATTGGGTTTAAGGAGAGAGAGAGAGAGCGTTGAGTGGAGTCAATGAGGAGAGAGAATCGAAACTGTAGAGCGGCGGAGTGCGGTGGTGGCTCGCCGGAGGCTCAAGATCATTAAACGGCGGCCGCGGGATAATAAAGTACAGATTCTAGAGAGTGAATGATGTTCCCCATAAAATCTAGAAGCATATGTTAAATTGCAGTACTTAAATAAGTAAGTTTTTTTTTTTTTGAACAGACTTTAATAAGTAAGTTAGGAGGAGCAACATGTAACATTTTTGACTGACTATTTTAATTTTGTAGTAGATAGATTAGTTAATGAGTTATTTTTGACAAATATTTAGGTGTTGACTAACTTTTTTGTCATTGAAGGATAGGCCTCCAACAGTTTAATATATTATTTTAATTTTTTATATTGTGGGAATATTGATAAAAAAAAAACAAAAAAACAATCAAAGTTTCCTTTGCAAACTATCCGTGGGAAGAGAAAAGTTAAACGACAGTGCTACCACCTAATTCTAATTGGTAGATATACATGTTTTGATTTTTTTTTTTTTTAAAAAAACCGAGATATTTGCCAAGTGTTTTTGAGTAAAAGTAAAACATTTATTTAATATTTTAAACAAGAACTACAAACTTGTACTTTGAATTAAATCCCGCTCCCACTCGAGCCATCTTCATTGCCTCCTCAAATTGCATGAGCCCAAATTATCTTTTGTTGTGCAATGACCCATGATTTTCCTTCCTCATTGGATGAGTTCTCGGTTGAAGAATTAGATTCAACGATAGTAGTTAATCCCAAAAACGATTCCATTAATTTCTTTGAGGATTGAGAATGAAGATGAAATAAGAAAATAATTTGCCACAATCCACTTTATAGGCCATAGCCATTGGGAACCCAAAAAAGAAGAAGGAAGAGATGGGATTCTGGGAACAAATATATGTATATGTAGATAAAAGAGTTGTTGGGAATAAATAAAAAAATTTATTGAGCACTTTTTTAACTAACGAACCCTTTTAGCTATTCCATAACACTTCACATGATCTCATTAGCTAACTTACACATTTACTAAATTAAATGATCTCTAAATTTAACTATAGGACACTTTAACATGTAAAAAGTTAACTATCCATAGTGGATGCTCTAATAAAGAATTACTCCATAAGGTCAGCTAAAAAATATGGAATTAAGATAGAACAAAAATAAATGGGGAAATCAATCCTCGATCTATGGTTCCTTGAAAATAACTAAACGGGTCCAGTCCGGCCTATATCCCGACCTATTGGAAATTAGTCATGCTAAAGTACTCATTTATCGTATATGGATTCATACCTTTTTTAACACATTTATTTTGAAAAAAATTCATTTTCTCTACATAAATCTGCTCTAATAACATACCCCACGAAATTTGAATGATTTGTGACATGGATAATGCTCTTGACAAGTTTTCAAATTCAAGGGTGAAGATTATCAAAATGAACTCGAGAAAGACCAAAATGCATATTGGATTGGACTGGTCCCTTAAACAGACTGAAGAGGCTTAATCACGAAAATGAAACATAGTTATAGAGCAATAAAGGCCCCCGGCTGCTTTGCCCCTCATACTTCAAATTCAATAACAATGTCCCCCCTTTATTTTAAAATTCGATAGGGACCAGCTTATGGGGCGTTTGGTAATATTTTCAGTTTTTTTAATTAAAAACAATTAAAACATAACCTTTGTTATTTTTGTTAAAATCAGAACAATAGGCATGTTTGTTAGTATGTTCGTTGTAAAAATAAAAAAAAACGACATAAAACGTGTTTGGTAGTGTCATTTTGCCTTTTTGCTTCTCATCCTTTAAAGTGAATGCGATGAGAGAAACAAAGAGAATAATTTCGACCTACAACCGAATAAATCAAGACCTGATTGGTCTTTAACTCAATTATAAGAATTTCACTCATAGTCAACCTTCTAGAGAGTAAAAATTACCAACACAGTAAAAATTACAATTAGGGAGCGGAGGTCATTTGGGGGGATTACGTGACTAAGTGTGACAAGTGTCCACCTTCATGATTTTTTTTTTTTAAAGTACACCTTCCTTCCTGAACTTATTAGAAAACTAAAATTACTTTTTATAATTAGTAATTTTTTTTTTGAATGAAGAGAAAGGAGGAAATCTACCGGTTCTTCTCATTCGGAGACTCTTGTTGTGAAAGAAAGAGGGAGATCTACAGAAAAAGGTAATACCTCTAACAACCGTGATAAATCAAGGGGAAGATCTCAAAGCCGTGATAAGTCGAGGGGAAGATCGCCTTCAATGGAAGACATTGAGTGCCACTATTGTCACAAGAAAGGATATTGTGCTTTTGTTATATAATATTGTGCTTTTATTACATTAGTTCTCTTAATTTTGTTGGCAATTGATTAATTTTCATCTTCTCAGCGAAAAATGGCGATTAAGATGGATTTCAAGAGCTTTGGATTTATTCCGGAGCGAGTCCAGAGATGATTGGACAAAGATAGGAAAATATAATGCTGGGAAGTAATTATTGTGACTTGTAAGGGCAAGCCCAAAGCAAAATGCAATATCTAGCTATTCAAGCTGGTCGAAACTCTAAAAATGTCATGCCTTAATAAATGGGTAGGTAAAGATTGATTGTAAACTTCTTCCGGTAGAGGACATGCCATCACCAAAGGCATCACTTGGGTACTAGATGGCATAAGTGTCACCCCGCAGCTCTCACGGTCACACCAGCGGGATTCGAACATGAGTTTCAATTGGGAGTGCGGTACTGGTACACCCTACCATCTAGACTACCACCCTTGTGGTATCCTCAATCTCTCCTTTTGCATAGGTATAACTATTCTGCTTTGGCACTTTCTTTGTCTCTCTCTTTGCATTAAAGTAGTCCTTGGATGCTTCATCCTCAATCACCATGAAAAAATCGTGAACCCCATTTAGAATCCCTTTGATTTTCGAGATACATCTATGGGTTTGATGGCCGGTACGAATAATGCTTTGAATTTCCTGCGAATAAATAACTAGTTTTATTATGTTTTGAATCAACCAATTCTATGAATCTATATTTTGGGGTTTATTATTAGAAAAATAAATGTTTCATCTTCCGATTATGATAATCTTTTGTATTAATTTTAATTGAGTTATAAAAGAATCGTAGCAAATAAGTTTTTGCATTTTCCAAATGCTGTTTTACAAATCAACTCTCAATTTACAAAAAATCAAATTGTCGTCTGTCAAGGCTCCCTTTAAATCGGTTTCATTATTTTTGTTTTAATTAATAGCTTGTGCTCTAATCATTCCTTATAATTATCCTTGTGGATCAACATTTGACTTTTCGAGTTTATTACTTCACAATATCCAGCACTTGGGATTGCATTGTAAAAGTCAAAGCACTCAGGCCAACTTGCACGGGCAAAAATTAGAGTGCTCGCCTACGCGCGCCCTAAATAATCTCTAGCCTATAGAGAACCAATCTCGCTGGCGGAGGGCCCAAATTAGAAGCCAGATCAAAGCTCTTATAGACTAGGGTAATTAGAGTAATTAGGGGGTATGAGGGATAATTAATCATGATTAAGAAATAAAAATAATTCAAATAATAGTATAACTTATTCAGAAAAAAAATAGCTAGGATCAAAAATCCGGGCGCCGTTATAGTAGTTGGTGAGGTTTAAACCTCAGTCACATGGTGCCTACCACATGACTACCACGCCACTTGCATGTACCAACCATCATTTATGGTCACAGACTCACAGCTAGCTTTTTAACATTAATTTAGATGAATTCTTTCTACATTGAGATGATCTCAAAATATAAAGATGAAAAATGAATAATCTTTTCAACCAAAGAACAGTTTCTATTCTTGGCTTATGCAGTACAGGAATATTGATGATCAAGAGGACATAAAGAGGAAGTAGAGAAAATGTACAGAGGAAGGGAAGGCAAAGTCACAAGCTAGTTAAACTGAAATATGAATCAACAATTTACTTGCCTGACCGAGGGAATATTGTGAAGTAGGTCTGAAGAAAACTCAAGGTAACAAGACAAGTGGTAGCAACAAAGGCGATGGATGCCCACGGGTTGTTGAAATTTGTATGAATCAATTGGGCAATCCATGTCTTCGCCTTGCTATTATAGTGCTTCTGAATCCTCCATTTCACGTCATCATATATTCTGAAGTCCTCCATACAAAATGTGGTGATGCTGTTTATCAATTTGACGACTTCTTCATCACTGTTGTAGGTGCTCAACAATATGTTCTTTGAGCGCAACTCTTTCACATCTTCTGCACTATTGATAAGAGATTTCATAAAATTTATGTAAGCCATTGTGGGTAGGCGGTTAGGATTGTTTGGTGTCATCTCGTAAGCTACTTGGTTTGAAAGATGGATGGTCAACTGAGGATCCAAAACGAGACGAGGAATTTCAAGCACTCCAAAGAAGAAGAACGATTTGAACCTAAAAGCCCTTGAAGGATACGTACTGCTACAACGAGCATGAATTCCCTTAGCTTTGAGCTCGCTGATAGAACGAAAGGAGTAAACGACTCCCAAGTAGTCAGGTCTAACTACGGTTTTGTTACGGCTAGTATAAGTTTTGGGAGTTTGATTGGACGGACTAAATCCATTTGTCTGCAACCACAAGTATTCAGTGTGGTGAAGGGGTTTCCTTGTAGAAGCCCTGTCATAGTCCATTTTTTTCTTACATTTTCGGCTCGTCCCTCTAGACTTTATAAAATCCCAAATCCGGTCCATAGTATCTAGCAGTTCATTGCAATCGGACTTTAAGCTCATCAACAACTCAAGAACTTGATACGGGAGTTGATTCTCAAGTAACAAAAATATATCAGTAAGCATAAGGTACACGGCATGTGCGCCTAAGTGTTCTTTTAATTCGTCTTGAATTGTTCTAGCCATGTTATGACTTGCCATGGACTCCATAACAGCTGAAACAAATATACCATCAAGGAGCATCATTTCAGTAAATTCCTCGTCGGAGTACTTATCTGTTGACCCTTCCAGATAATTGCTTCTAGCATCATCAACTATCTCCAAAATCTTCAGACGGAATTCAGCCATGTCCCTGCTATGGAACATTTTGTTAGATTTATCATTTTATCTCAAGAATTATATGAGTTTGTATCATGATAAAAATGTAGCGCATATACATACAAAGTAAAAGAGAGTAAGAAACTACGAAAAGATCTCGGTTCTAAGAACACTATTTTAAACCTAATATACCTCTCCTCGTGAAACTCCAACAACAGTGTATTAGTCCCAAATTCAACCCAAACGCTAATAAAAGCCTTTTTTTCATATCCACCTAGAGGATTGTATAATTTTTTCCTTGATAGCAAACTCATAGGGGTATTTATTAATTAATACATTGTTAACCTCCAAATTTAATTATAAATCATTTGGTTTAGATGAGTGCTTGGGCCAACTTACACGGGCATAAATCAGAGTGTTTGTACTAGTTCCCTCACGCCTTGAATAAATCTCAGGCCTCTAGAGAACCAATTTCATCATCCCCTAGAGTAAGGCCCAATTAAAGCTTGATCAAAGCTCCTGAGTGTGGACTGACCTCATATTATGTGGTTGATCGCTTAGGAAGTTTTGAAACAAATCTCTGGCCTCTAGAGAACCAATCTCATTATCCCCTCGAGGAGAGCCCAATTAAAGCTAGGAATGGCAATGGGGCGGGGTGGGGCAGGGTGGGTTTTGGGCATATCCGGCCCCGACCAGAAAATTATCATATGGATCCGACCCCGATCGGGTATTTTTTGGGTACCCCGTTCCCGCCCCGCTTCGTAAGAAATTTTAAAAAATTGTTAATGTAAAAGCAAAATAAAAGTAAATACTTATAAATAAAATGATATTTTAATTTTATTAAAATATTAATGTAAGAATGAAAGTTTTTTTAGGAGAACGATTGTAAAATTAGGATAAAAATATAATATCTTTAGGATAATGATTATTAGATTAGGGTAAAAGTATAATTTTACATATAAATATATTTCGGGGCGGGGTAATATCAACCCGACACCGGTTGGGTTTTTCTAATTTCCCCCGTACTTGCCTCGGTACCCGAAAATTTGGAAACAAACCCTGGGGCGGGGCGGGACATTTTGCCATCCCTAATTAAAGCTAGATCAAAGCTCTTGTTGAGTGTGGGCTCACCTCGTATTATATGGTTGATCGCTTAGGAAGTTTCGAAACAAATCTCTAATAAGTCTCAAGTCTTTACCATTAGGCCAACCATAGTGAGAAAAATGACTAATGTAGACCATAATTAACAAGTTCCATAACCCACGTTATTAGAAGTAAGTAACAAAGATTCTGTTAATTGCTAATAACAATTTGTATTACCTGCCACTACTTGAGACAAAGTATTGGGCTACAATAGGCTTGATCCTCTCAGCCATTTGGAGGTTCTCCTTGCCATGGTGGTATGGACCCACTGAAACCACCCTAGGATCAAAGTGTCCCTTAGTCTTTTCATCTTCCCGAATTGTCAATGGAACTTTTTCCATACGACGTGGTTTCGTCATGACAACATCGGTCACCACAGCTTCCAATGTGTTGCTTGTATTGGTAGATGAAGCTCCATGAGTACTGATGTTGCTGCTGCTGCTGCTACTTCCCCCACTAATACTTGTTGCCCCAACTGCAAAGTTCTCCATTGGAATCACCCTTCTTTCACCTGTTGTTGCTGACCTGCTGTTATAAAGCTCAGTTCTCCGATTCAAATTACGTTTATGTCTGAGTCTTCATTTGTTTGGACGTAAAATATTTTCCTGTAAAACATTTTACTAATTTTCCATGTTTGGTTGTAAATTAAGGGAAAATGTCTTTACCCGTAAAACTTTTTAATGTGTAGTGAGACTGTATGAACTATGCATAATTCACATCGATTCACATAGTTCACATAAATAGCAAACTGTCCACTTCAATTAACTTTTTTTAATCTTTACATGATTTTATATTCAATATGGATCTTATTTGGTAGATCTCACTAAGTAAATTTTAAAAATGTACAATTTTTTTTGAAAATTGAGTATCTACAATAAAAGATATGTTATTTTGAATGGCAATTTCATTTATGCCACATCCCAAAATCCAACCGGTCCAAATTCCTCCCTCCCTCTTTGTTCCCGGGAAAATCAGTGTGTATGAGAGAGAGAGAGAGAGAGAGAGAGAGAGAGAGAGAGAGAATACTTGTTTCCGGAGCCGGAGTGATCTCATCGTCGCCAGAGCACTTGCTCGTTATTCTAGCCGTTGCCGATCTCCCCACCGAGAAGAGATGAGAGAGAGATAGAGAGGGAGGGAGGAGAAATTCGTGATTGCTGGGAGAGAGTGAGAGAATGAGGTTTTCGTTAGGACATATAGGTGGGTTTCGTTGTGGGAGTCTGGAAGACATGCAAATACACAACGTCACAATGAACATTTAAAAAGTTAAGGAAAACGCTAGGCTTGTGCTGTTTGGAATCTCTCAAGTCAATGCCTTGCTTAATATAATGTAGTACTGTGTATGAGATTCTATTCGTTTATCAATTTGTATTATTTTTTGTATAGCCTCTCTCAAGAATATTTCCTTGGCTTTTTGTTTTTATAGTAGTTTTCTTTGAATGGACTTTTTTATTTTTACATCATAGACCTTTTGCTTTCCAATATAATGCATTTCTACATTGAAATTATTTTCGCCTAGTGCAGTAAAAATATACGATGCTAAACCGTATATTTTTTTTTAACAAATAAGAAAATAGAAAAAACTTTTCAATTGACGGACAATTGTCGGTCTCGGTCAAGACTGAGATGGGGTGAGGATGTATTGTGTGATAAATTTGGAGAACAATGGCACATTGGTCAATTGAAATTGCAGAAGCTACCTTGCAACTCCCTCTTTTATAATACTACTACTAGACTACTAGTACCTGGATGGATAGACTAGACTAGTCGTAGATTCACATGTAGTCATAATTGGCTTATTTTTTATGATGTTTGATTCACATGTAGGGAGTGTTTGGGAGCCTCATTTTCAGCTTTTCATTTTTAATTTTTTGGCTTTTTGGATTATGGTCATAATGTATTTTGAATCTGACAGGAGTGTTTGAGAGAAATGTACAGAATGCATTTTGCAACATGAGTAGTGTTTGGGAGAATATGATGAAAATGAATTATTGAATGAGTTGTTTACCATTTTGCCCATGTTTCTTTATTATGGTATTAAAAAATGTGTATGAATATCATTTTTTAGCAATTTGTTTTAAGGAGGAAATATTTTTAGCAATTAAAAAGGTTGGAGCATTATTTTTTTTTTCTAAAAACTATTTTTTGCTCTTCCTTTTTCTTTTTTAATTGAAAATCTCCCAAAACCCATTTGAGATGGACAGCGTGGACTGATCCATTTGAGTTTTAACAAATTTTTCAGGAAAAGAAAAACATACAAATCTTCTCTCTCTCTCAACCATGATTTAACAAATTTTCCAAAAAAAAAAAGAAAGAAGAAGAACAGGGGTTCACATCTGCTCTCTCTCTCTCTCTCCTCACCATTTATAACCCCAAACCCATCTTCTTCCTTCTCTCTGCCGTAATACCCAAACCCAAAACCTTTGTTTTTGTCTCAAACCTTTGAATCACTTGGGTTTCATAGTCTGCATAACCTAAACCTCTCCTCCATCTTCTCTCAAACTCCAAAACCAACCAATCTAAACCAAAATCACACATAAAAAAACTCCATTTCGAGCCCTAATCAACCCTCTCCTTCTCTCTGGTTCGTGTATGGTGTGGAAGAGGATAAATGGGGAGAGAACGTTAAAGAAGGGGTAGATAAGGGAGAGAGAAATGTGAGGGAGAATCTGAAAAACGAAAATGAAAAATGAGAATGAGAAAAGGAAGGGGAGAGCAGATTGTGGGTTTTTGCTTCTAAAGTGCAAAATGATGAATGAGTTCTGGAGAATAGCTTTGGAGAATGGGGCGTCCAAACAGGCAAAAACCAAAAATGAGAATGGGAAAAGGCAAAACAGAGGCGCCCAAACAGGCCCGTAGTCAACACTATCTTATGTTTTTCACTTACCACATAATTTATTCGGGTAAGTTATAATGTCATGTAGAACCGTGGATGTTGATATTAATTTATCTTTTTTAAGGATGACGCCCAGAAACTCCTGCTTGTTAAATGCGATAGATCCTACTTTTACAATATCAAGTTTAGTATCACATTGTGTTGGTCCCACAAAATAATAAGGACATTGCGTGCCGTTACTCTTTTTTGCATTGGTGGCATGTTGAGGCAGTCACAAGGAGCAGATGTAAACAAAAAAAGTAGAGGCGGTTGGAGGAGAGGATTTTTCATATACAGGATTTTTCATATACGGAGGCTTTGTAGCTTTAGGTTGTTTACGTGATTAATTGAACAGTGGAGGTTATATTTATCATTGGCATCGGCGACGATTGGCAGTCTGAAACTGTTTTGGATGACCCATATTTCTTTCAAAAAATCTGAGCCATCCAAAACACTTTTAGACCGCCAAAATCTACGCTCAACACCACGTCACCACACAGCCATACCCGCTCAAAAACTCAAATTCTTCTCGTAGTAGACTGGTGGATAGATTCACATGCAGTCATAATTGGCTTATTTTTTATGATGCTTGATTTGGTATCATAATATACTTCTTCTTTCTTTAACATAAATGAATTATTGTTGCCTATCTAAAAATACATAAATGGCTGTTCTGTTGATAGGCAAAAATCTCGTAAACCAAATGAACTTGTTAATTTCCGTTCAACAGGAAAAATAGAACAACTTAACCGCATTATGTTTAGGTCGACGAATGGCAGAAAAAAGGCCCAGTTTGTTAATAGGCCTTTATATGGGCCAAGTTGCGCAGCCCGTCCAACGCAACTGACTAGCCCTTTTCATTAGAGGCCCATTTGGGATTTCCATCTGCAGTGCTTAAAATCCTACTACGTGGTCTTTTTTTTTTATTTAATTTTTGGATAACTACTACGTCGTCACTTTAGCCATCGTCACTTCGCATGAACGAATGGTATTGTTCAATGGTATTAGAAATCCATCGGTTGAAAAGATTGCTAGTAATCGTCCTTGTTAAATAGTGTTCCAAGTGAATATGGATGGAGTGTACCTTAATAATTATAGACGAGTCTCCACCAACACTATAAGCTTCTGTGTGCGGTGCGTGTTCCATTCTTTGTGGCCTAATGTATACCATTAGTTGCGATCAATCGATCAATTTATCTATCAGGACTCCTATTATTCTTCCTATATTTTTAATAGAAAACTAATTTTTCGAAGATGGTTATCTAGATCAAAGCATGGGATATTTAGTCTAACAAGGAGAAGATTGTTCTTTAGTTTGTAATTTTCTCTCATCAATGTGGAAGATTGTCTTCCAATACACTATGTTTACAATAAGCTTGTGTAAATCTTTTTAACTATCCACTTTGACAATATGGAATGCCGCGGTAGGCCCACAGGCAGGCCACAACGAACCCAACTAGTATGGTAAAATATCACTAGGGAAAAGTGACACTCAAACTTAAGAAATCTCCCCAAATCCCAGAACATTTGAACATTTGGTTAAATAACATCTCTTCACCCATGAGCATGACTACTGAAGAGGCTGATTTTATTGGGCTGACAGGTTAAGGTAGTCTTTTTGTTTGCCAAGTCGAAAATGGTAAGAGGGGGCGATCAGTGCAGCAACTCCCTTGGGCGTGACCATAGAGGCTCCCAATCCCGCTGTGAAATGTTTGGTTCGGTTATTGTCCGAGAGGACAAACCGTCACCACAACACCAACAAAGCGCGAGTCAACATTAAGCCCCTTCTCAACAACATCTGGTTCACGCAACTACTACCGCAAGCGGGTTTGAACAGGCGACCGTTGAGAAATGACACTACTAAAAAAATCTTAAACCATGATAGTTAAAAAGTGTCATTAAACACAAAAGATGACAGTTTTAAAAGTGTCATCTTTGGAGGTGACATTAAAAGTCTAGATTTGTTATGACAGTAAAAAAATATCATTGAAATATGTAAGATGACAGTTGCAATAAAAGATGACAGTTTTTTGTTAAAATTCTAGTTCAAACACATGGCTCTCACATGGCCGCCCAGTGGAGCTCACGTGGTGCCCCCGTGGCGCTTGTGCGGCGAGCAAATATTTGCTTGCCCCAAGACTCGAACTCAAGACCTTCAATTCCTCGCACGCGCGTGATACCAACTGATCTAGCACACTTGTTGTTAACAAAAGACCAACAAAAATATTTATACTATATTTTCAAAAAAAATTAAGCTGAGCACTTTTAATGTCAGTTTTGGATTAAACTGTCATCTTATATGTTTCAATGACGCTTATAAAACGTCATAAAAAATTCAAACTTTCAATGTTAGTTACATAAGTTCAGACTTTTAATATCACTTTTAAGCAAAAACTAACATTAAAGAAAGAGATAATAATTTCACTTTTATTCCAAACTGTCATCTTATATCGCAAAGATGACAGTTTTTAAAATAGACTGACATCAAAACTCTACCCTCATATTTTCGATGACAGTTTTACAAAAACTGTCATTGTTTCAATTTTTGGTGTGTCATCTTTAACCATTTTTGTAGTAGTGTGAGTGAGTCTTGACCCACCTGCTTAAGCCAACTCAGCTACCACCTCGGTGGTAGAAGTTAAGGAAGTCTTCTGCTGAGGATGTTGAGCTTTCATATAGCACAATTATACCCAAGAAGTAGATCAAAACTATTCTTGGTTTTCGTATACTTGCAAGAACAAAGAAGTACGACAACTTGATTTAGAACACAAACTAATGGGAATGCATATGAAGTAGTTCTCAACACAGAAAACAAAATGGTTGTCAAACTGCAGTAGGCAAAGTCTTCTATATTAAGCAATTTTTCTTACTTAATGAGAATCATCTCATGCAATAACGCAGTTTTCTTACTTATTGGTCCATTTATAATTAGCAATAGATAATTCCACAATAGCGCTTTTTGCAAGACATACTCAAGTCACACCTCTTCTATTGAGACCTTTCCGGACATTGCTTTCGCATTTTTTTGTTTTGCGGCTTGGCTCCTCCTCTCATCCTTGTTGAGTTTTTGAACTATCACTGTCGTGTCGTCACCATCATTTGCTCCTTATTGTCTTTTCCTTCTTCTTAAAGCTAAAAAATTACGCAAACAAAGAAAAGAAAAGATTAATGCCAAACAAATTAATTACAGAAAACGTTTAGGAAACTAAAATGCATGTAGAATTTACTTTCTCTAATACTCCTCGTCCTCATCCAGATATAGGTGATTTTCCTTTTTTCTCCTTCTTCTCCTCCTCCTCCTTTTTCCTCTTCTGAAAACAACAGATAACTTTCTTAGATGAGGTTGTGGTTGTCAAAAATATAATAATTTAAGGACACATTAAACACATCAAGACATGTGCATAAAATATGATTGCGCAACTATAGTTGTTGAAGAAAGGCACATGGCCAAAAGGAGCCATAATCACCCGAACAAAGACTATTGCTAAACATACTAATTGTAGAAACTGTTTAGAAAACTAGAATGGATGTAGTGGCGTACTTCCTCTAAATCCTCATCGTCGTCATGGGTTGTTGCTGTCCTCGTCCTCGTCATGATCAGCACGTCCTCGTCGACATCCTTGTCCAAGTGATCCACAACCTCCCCCTTCTTGAAAAATTAGATGACGTTCATAGGAAAAGATTTATTGAATTGTGGAAACAATGTGTATCCGTATATCACACAAACACATACATATTGTATACTTGAATTAATTTTGAAGCACAAAAAAAAAAAAAAAACACATGTATAAATCTGTAACTAAAGTTGGGAATCGGGGCAGATGGGCAAAAGGAGCCACATGGTAACTATATTTATACAAGGAAAGACAACATATGGTCTTCCATGATATATAGAGATAACTAAAGACTACATTGCATAAAACAATAGAAAGAATATGTGAGTAAGAATAAAAGCATTGGGACATTTGCTTATTGTCTTCATTTATTGATTACTATTCAGTACAGTTCAGTGAATACCGACATTTCGTGAAGTTGACCATCCAATGAGCAAATTTCCAATGGATCAAGCACATCATCTCGAAGGCATTAACAATAGGAAATTTGAGGTGGCAACAAAATTAAGCAACTTGATCTAGCATCGCCATTAACATTGGTGCCCATTTGGTTCCGGTTTCTCTTTGATACCTTTTGTTATTTATCATTCAAGAGCCAAAGACTGTAAATGACATTGCAATTTCTAGGCCAGAGAAAGTGTGAATGTAGTGATAAGAAGCTATCTTATTGTGAGGGCAGTTCAGAACTGCCTAGAT
>JAXBDA010007102.1:0-18647 GCA_036023075.1 Gaultheria prostrata
GAGTGATTTCTCAGGGTTGTTTGGATGGGAGGGTGAGAAACCACTCCCCTCTCTTTTCTTCTCTCACCATTAATGGAAAACCTTCTCCTTTCTTCTCCTTTCTCCTCTCACCATCCAAAGACACTGTAAGTGAAGGAGGAACACAGGTACTAGTGGGTTCCGGTGGAGGAAAATATGGTATCAAGAAGATCAACTAATTGGGTTTCCTCTAATTCTTAGCCCAAGGGCATTTTGGAATTCGTGTGCCAAGTGTTATGTTCACCGTTATTGGATTTATCCAATTCCCTAAAAATTGTTGCTCTACACATCAAATGGTACAACTCCGTAGACTTCCTCTTACTTCAAGAAAATAAGGATCTAACGCCCTTTCTATGCAGTGTTTGAAAACATGACAGTGTAGTATGAACTCTTGCCGGGCTTTGTAAGACTCCGTATCGTTGTCCAATGCAACATACCATTTTGTGTGGGGGTAGTTATCGTTATAACTATGATATGAGATGCGTTGGAGATAGTCAGCTCTCCCTTTTCTGTTGTACTGAAGCTTCAATGCGATGGTTATATCATACCATCATTGTTGTAATATCTGTCACAAGTCTAAGTCCAGGGAATGCAAGTTTTCCACAATGCCTAAGTGACTGTTTTGTTTTATTGCCCCTTGTTTCTGGTGAAGGTTGGCTTGTAGATACAGCTAGAGGAAACCTCATTACTCATGTACTGAAGGTACAAGTAGGAGAGGTAAGCCTAAATATTTAGGTGTCTGCCTTGATGTTTTTTCCTCCTACGTTGCTAATATTGATGTGCTTATGTGATTTTGGTGATTTTTTAGAACATATGGGTCCTCGAGCTGTCGGCATTCTCTCTGCTGCTGGCTCCGTTGCAATCGCAGATATTCGTCCGCCTGGTTATTTGGGCAGTGGTGTTTTAAGATGCGAGGCATGATCTCTCTCGCAGTGGTGTTTTAAGATGTGAGGCATGATCTCTCTCTCTCTCTCTCTCTCGCTACCCACTTTTCGGTGATGAACTTGTGTTACATGCTTATAATTGAGAAACTTTCCCTTACTGTTTTGCTCTTCTTTTTTTTTATCAGAAATTTTAAGTAAGAATCTTTCTGTTTTGCTAGTTGGCAGCTTTTTTCTTCTAGCTTTTCTAGTGATCCCTTTCTGTGAAATATATGTAAACTGATTGGAAGATGGAGGGTAAGTTTGATGTTGTCCATGGAAAATGTAGGTGTTGTCAACGTCATGAACTTGCTGTTTTGTCACCCTATTGTTTTCTCATTCAAAACGTCATGAACTTGCTTTTTGTCACCCTATTGTTTCCTCATTCAAAAGATAACCCTACAATTCTACAAATCCCAACTTAGACTAAAAGGATTTAATGGATTCAATCATTAGAAAACCCATGTTCTGCTCTGGTCGTGGGTATGAACAAATGGAAAGAATTTAAAGCCAATGATCTAATGGTAGCCATTTATGGTTTTTTTTTTTTTTTTTTTTGAGGTCTATTATCACCACTTCAATACTCATTCACTCTCCAAATTTAACACTCTTAACAAACAAAAACGGGTCTCCTTTTTTTACAATAAAACACACGAGTAAAACCACTAGTTTGTGCTAATGTATCAATTTTGTATCAATGATCTAATGGTAGCCATTTCATATTAGAGTCTACTAATGTATCCAACTGTATCATGTCCCATATTAGAGTATGGAAACCTTGCTTTGTTATGCGAAATGGACATCTAGCTATTTTTAGGAATTTGGCTAGGCCAAATGCAGAGATCTATCAATTTTGTTAGGGGTTTTATTTGGTTAATTGCAGATATATGGAGTTTTGGGTATTCTTACTTTACCAGATCTTCCTTTTCCTTCATATCGATGGAGTTTTTAAAATTCCTGTACCTTTTGGGTTGAGCTATAGCTAATAGGATTTTATTTTACTATCATGGGTGTAATAAACAAAGTTCCCATGCTTGCCTACAGCTTCCATACAGAGTGACACAGGTACTCATGGTGATGGCTTACAGTATTGGAAAGGTTTTTAATTATCAAAGCCTTCGGCCAACCAAGATGGATCTTTCTCTTAAAGTTGGTATGTGTACTTTTTGGCTAGTTTTCATTTGGTATATTAAGCAGTACTTTTGCTTGCTTCTCTGAAATTACTTTGCTTTCGTTACAAATGAATCTGGTTCTTGTGTTGCAGACATGACACGAGAGCATTTTATGAACCAGTTCTGATTTCTAAATTTGTTTATCCTCTGGCTGTTTACTAATATACTGTTGTTCCTTCATTGTGTAAACTGAAATACCGTAATAAATGTTTGAAACTTCGAAATGCAATGGTTTTAGTATTTTATACTGCTGCCTTTTGCGAAGTAAGAGGGTCTAGTGATTTCTTTACTGAGTCTCTTTTCCACCAGCAGTCAGTAATTTCTTGAATTAACTTTATTCATGAGCCATTGATGTGTTCTGCTCAGTTGTTGACTTGAAATTCTTCCTTCCACTGTTGCATGTGATCTGATCACATTTCCTTCTAACCCTTTTTTTTTTTTTTTGTGATTTTTAGGTTAAAAAAGCTCTGAATAATAGTCCCTCCGGTCCCTTTTTAAGCATGTTGCTTCGTAAATCCAACTTAATAAGAAACATCATCATTACCTTTCACATCAACTTTTATCTCCACTTTACACATTTCACATCAATTTTTACCTCCACTTTCTAAAATTATCCTTCACTTTTACCCATTAACTGTTTTCTCAATAACTTTTCGAAAGTGCAAAACAATAATTGCACAAACCTTTTTACCCATTAACTTTTCAAAGTACACACTTACTAAGGGACAACCCAAAATGGAATACTCAACAATTAAAAGGGGACCGAGGGAGTATCATCAGAGTAGAACTGGTCTATAGGGATCATGGAAGGCAGTACAATATCAGGTGTATCAGCCACCTCAACCACGAAGCCAATTGATGTGAGCTTTTCATCTTCCATTTATTGAAAATATCTTCCATGAGCATTTAGATGATACACAACTCTTTCTGCAAGATTAGGTTTTCGTACTAGTTATGTATTACTTCTAAAGTGTGAATTGAGCATTTCTTCAGGAACAATTTTATGGACTTTCGGAAATGTAAGCAAAAACTGTATAGTTGATGGTTCTTCCTAATTGTTACATACAATATGCCTTGTGAGTCTTATAACGATGTAATCCTTTACAAGCATATTGGAGTAGAGTTGTTTAACTTTTTAATTCCTTGTGCATATCTCATAGTAGTGATCAAAATGCAAATATATGAGTGTATGACTTAAGAGTATAAACTATAAGCATATTTTCGGTTCCCTTATTATGATCCGCCTATCTCTTATTCATCTTCGATTAGCAGCTTTTATTATTTGGACTTCAACCTCATTTAGGCGTTCTAGTAGAGTCACAATTTTTATTTTTTTTGTAGTAGATAAATTGATTTTGTGACTGATTCTACTGCGACAGAGAAATATGAACCGGTTTATGCAAACTGGAGTGTGGAACAATGTGGTATTATCCATGAGGCATCTGTAGTGGGTTGAGGATTGGGACTGCTACAAAATTATTTTTTGCATCCGGTGTTGGCACGTATCCATGGGAAGATAATAGTTGTACTTCGGAGTTTTATTATTCTCTCCTTGGAGGGTAAGACAATCCTTCATAACGTTGTTGTTCGCGTTGTTTGCCAAAAAAAAAAAAAAAAAGGATGTTTGTATGAGATAGAGACGAGGCGTTGCTCATTGCATTTCATTGACGGGTCAGTTTCCCTTAGTTTGTATCTTTTTCTCATCCAATGTAATGTGCATTAAATGTTGATTGGGTTATGACCTATTATTGACACAGTACACTGGTGCAAACTTGATGAAATTTATCACTTGACCGATGGTTTCCTTATAGCTCAATCAGTTAGTGTTAATACTTTCCTTTTTCGATTTCTATTGCCAAAGCAGGTGAAAGTAAACATTAAATACCCAAGAAATATTTCTTGGTGGTAACCGCGGTACCGATGTCCTCAGTTATTCTTCGAGGAAAAGTCTAAAACACCCCTGCGGTAATTTGATTATTTGCCTTTGGATTTTCAATTGACCTTGGTCACAACCAGATTGGTGATTGTGTTTTTTCTTGTTGCTTGTTTTTTTTTCCCCCCAGCAATGGTAAACTAAGGGGTGGGTTGGGGCATAGGCCTCTTCAGTGCCATCTTTCTTTAAAGATTTATTTTATTTCTCTTGAATAAATGAACTCTTAAGGAGTTCAACAGTCCCTGATCCTTTGACAAGATAGCTTAAGTGGAGGAGGAACACAGGTGCTGGTGGGTCTTGGCGGAGGAAAAAATGATACTAGCTAGAAGATTAACTACCCCCTCTGTCCCTTTATAAATGATCCGCTTGAAAAATGAGTATTTTTGTGGACGTTAAAAAATACACCTCCGTAGAACGTTTTTAATTTATTTTTGCACCAAATTAAAATACTCAATGAGCACTTTAATTTGGTATAAAAAATTACAAAATTATATCGAGGAATATGTTTTTTAAGGGTTTGAAATTACACGTATTTCCGTATGGATCACTTAAAAAGGGACGGAGGGAGTTTTATTAGCCCAAGGGCATTTTGGTATTCGTTTTTTGGAAGGAAATGATCTTTCACATTAGTATTTTCCTATTGCACGCGTCTAGTACATGGACTGTGAATAGATTAATGAGCGGTAACTATCCCAAGGGGGGTAAAATCCCACATTTTAAAGCATTCATATCCCCTCCAACCATCTCTCTCCACGAATGCTTTTTTGGAAGCTTCATTTATATCATCTTGGCTTCTTTTTTTTTTAAAGAAAAAACCCTTTCAACATTACCACGCGAGAAAAGCTTTACAATTACCGCGTAAGAAGAATATTTCTACTCTAATGAGAGACTGAGTTAGAGAAAAGTTTATTGATGCCCTTCTAGCCCTCTTATCTCCTCTAATATATCTTTTTATTAGTACTTCTCTGGGGCATAGATTGTCTGTGCAACAAATTTTTTAAGTACCCCTTGGCATGCTCCATTAACCCTAACTACCACATATCTATGTGGGTCCAATGTACATTTGATGAGTTATACTCATGTTGGTGGTAAGGGGGTGCTAGGGCATGCTCCAGAAGCATTATATTTTTTTCCTCTTCATACTTCCAAGGATATACCAAAAATTGAGGTTTCTCGTTGAGCTTTCGAGGGATTTTTGGAGGTGGGCGCTAAGTGTTCTTAGTATGGAGAGAGAATTAATTTGGAACCCTCCTTTTCCCTCCCTCCCTACTTTTCTCCTAACAGATGTCGTTTTGCTCATTTTCTTGGTACACCTCCAAAGCTTTCAAGGGTCTTGTTTGGAGAGTTATTTTTGGGGTTCATTTTTGGGGTTTAACTTTAGGGAATTTAGGCTCTTTTGGGTAGGGAATAGTTGGTTTAGGCATTGGGTTTAGGGTTTAGGCACTTTGGGAAATTCAATTTGGGGTTCAATTTTAGGCGATTTAGGCTCTTTGGGGTAGGGTATAGTTGGTTTAGGCACTTGGATTTAGGTAGTTCTGGTTTAGGCACTTTGGGTTTAGAGTTTAGGCATTGGTTTTAGGGTTTAGGCACTTTGGGAAATTTAATTTTGGGTTCAATTTTAGGGGATTTAGGCTCTTTGGGGTAGGGTATAGTTGGTTTAGGCACTTGGATTTAGGTACTTCGAGTTTAGGCATTTTGGGTTTAGGATTTAGGCATTGGGTTTAGGGTTTAGGCACTTTTTGGAAATTAACGCTCCAAACAGGGCCCTTAGAAGCTGAGGTATACCAAGAAAATGAGCAAAACGACATTGTTTAAAAGAAAAGGAGAGAGGAAAAGAGGGATCCCCGGATCCGAGAGAGAGAACTCTAGTTGAAATAGTCATAAAATTCCAATTTATCCTACCTCTTTTTTTACCATTTAATCCTCATGGCCCTAACCCTCTGCAGCAGCATTTACTGGAGAAAAAGTGAGTAGGGGTGAAACCGATACAGTCCAGTTTGGTTTTGGCGTATTTTGGAGTGAACTAGGAAAAACGAGTTCTAGAAAAACATCAAACCAAAACTGGTTTTTTATAGGTCTGTTCGGTTCGGGCGATTTCGGTCTTGTTCGGCAGAGGGATAGGGAAATCGATTGGAGTCCATTGAAGACATACATATATATACATATAACACACATATATACAGATCGAGAAAAAGAGAGAGAGAGAAAGAGAGAGAGAAGTGAGAATGACAATGACTATTTGGGGACCATTTCTTTTCGATTCGATCTAATTTGAGAAGTATGGAAGAAGATGAAGCTGATTAAAGGGAGAAATCTGTATGGAGAGAGAGAGAGAGAGACGCCTCATCTCGCCAAATCGCCAGACGGCCAAAGGAAGATGAAACATGATAGGGTTTGTTTGGGCTCCGTGTTTAGTACGCACATATTAGGGCTAAAGGAATTGCTAATAAGTAATAAATATATTTATTTCCTACTTTAAACGTACAGTCTTGGCCTACCAAGTGGTTAAGTGGTGGGCATCCTATGTGTTAGGATGTGGGTTTAATTTCCACCCCTTATTTTTTTGAGAGTATAGATATGCATACCAGTCCGATTCGGCATGGTTCTCAACACCCTTAAACCGGAAACCAGACCAGTTTTCCTGTTCTTCCAACTTACCCAACCGAGACGAAACTAAATGAATTAAAAGGTTGCCAAAACCAACCGGTTTGGTTCGGTTTGTCCGATTTACCCTTTCACTCATGAGAGAGAGAAAGAGAGAGAGAGAGAGAGATTGGCCCAACCACTTCTTTTGTTTTTTGATTTGTTTATTTACGAAAAAATAGGAATTTTGCACAATTGTATAACATCCAACCCATCATATCCCCTCCTACAATATCTAAACACCCCAAGTAACTTTTTATCTCCCTTTTCCAAAACAATAGATAGTACTATGCGTACAGATTTGGGGTACAGAATTTGTGCAAATCGGTTGGGCCAACTACAGGGTCCACATGAATGATAGTAGCCGTTCATGTTTTTCAAAATAATGTTTACTTGTACACTGTAAAAAATCAATTCAATCGGATATCGTTAAATGCCCATCAGTTTATCTAGTTTTTTTATTCATAATCAAAACTGGATGAAACAATGGAGCACTTGCCAATATCGGATTGAACTGATTTTTTACAAGGCACAAATAAGCATTATTTTGAAAAATATGAATGACTCTGATTATTTGTGTGGGGCCTGAAGTGGACCCAAACCAACAGATTTGTAGAAAATCTGTACCCATATATTTATTGTAAAATAATACCCCTCCGATCATATCCACCTCATTATCCCCCTCTTATTATATTCTCCTTCCCCCTACCAAAATATATCTAGCTAACAAACAGGCCGCAAGTGTTTTTATAAGTGTTTTCTAAATGTCCTAAGGTCTTGGCCTAGGACTTGAGGGTTTACTCTTAGATTCAATTCTCATTGCCAAAAATTCTTGGGGCTATCTCACCCCGCGCTTATGCGTATGAAGGGGTTGTATGAATTAATCCGAGATGCACGCAATGTAGCTTGGGACACCTGCATTACGAGAAAAAAAAACTATGTCTAATACTTATGGGTGTAAAGTGTAATTCACCCTTGTTGGTTAGGACAGAGCACTATATAGCGCCTCTCTCTCTCCTAACTAACTTGTTTCCCGCCGAAGCTGTGTTCATTTCAAACGCTTTTCCTCAAGAAATCAATTCCGAAATTGAAAACGTCAAGAAATGGAGAGCGAGCAATCAGTAATGGCGGTAATTAGGGCTTCGAGGCCTACATTCAGAAACCCTTACGACAAGTTAGCTTTCGCCGTCCACTCCTCCTTCTTCGCCTCCGGCTACCTCCTCCTCGCCACCGGCCCCGCCGCATTCACCGACCACGCCCTCTCTTCCGCCGTCACTGGTACTAACCCACCTCTCTCTCTCTCTCTCTCTCTCTCTCTCTCTCTCTCTCAAACACACATTTAGGAAAATAAATTACGCTCAATTTTTGAAAAAACACGCGTGTTCTTGTTTTCAAGATACAAAATACTTTTGTGTATGGTTTTTAAAATTGTTTGACATCAAATTAAAGAATGAATTGAGACGTTTAATTTAATTTCAAGAATATGCTCTGCTTATTTGTATTGATTTGTTTAGTAAATGAACCGGTGTCGGCTCTTTAATGGCTTGGCTTGTGTGCATCGTGTCCATATTTTCTTCGTTTGAGTACTTGTTTGATAAGGATCGATGTTGTTTTTGGTTGATAGATGAGGTAGGGATCGATCAGTGGAACCAACTCGACTCTATCTTCTGTTTCCTATACTCAAACCCTAACAACAATTCGAACAAAGTGTGGGTAAAGTGTCTCGCGGTCAATGCCGCCTCCGATTACCTCTTCGTTGATGTTCTGACCGAGGGTCCTAATTCCCAGTCATTCAATCTCGCACTCAGGTCAGGGATTTTTCTTACGAAATTCCTCATTTCTTTATTATCCCTATTTCAATTCATTTGTTATGTTGAATTTGCAGAGTTAGGGATTATGATAATGAGGATGGGGGTACGAATTACGTTTCTCAGTACAGAAATTTTGGGAGACTGGTGCGCTCTGTGAAGAGAGAGATTCTTGATAAACTGAATCTTAATCCTCTAGATCCAAGGTGAAGTACTAGTTGAACTGTTTATTTATTTAAACAAATAATAGTTTACAAAAACATCTAGTTTACAGAAACATTATTGTGGATTGCTTTTCTGTAGATGCAATTGAGAAATTATTTTTTCACATCATAAAAACTCATTGTTTTTCATTTTGTTAAGAGAAATTCCCCTATGTTTTCTTTCTCATCAACAAATCACTCCGGAAGTACTCGATCCAAACACAGCCTAAGTGAGATGTTGGCCATTAAGCTTGTGAGTTTCAGAGACAAAAATTACTTCCTGTCGCATTGTTCTATTTTTTGTTCATAGTCACTGACATGATATCATGGTCTTTTTTACAGAAGGGATTTTGGTTTAAACTGGAGTCCCTCATGCTTTAGATTTCTATAGAGGATAATAATTTTTGGTCCTGCATTTTGGATGTTGGAAAGTTTTTGAGTGAATGTTATCATATCTCTAAGGCTGCATTTAGTTCTGAGATTTGTTGAGAGAAAAGAGAAGGTGGAGGGAGAGAGACACTCCTTCAATTTATGACGGGAAATCCAAGCATTTCCCTTTTCCACCAACTATTTCCTCCTACAAATCATTGATTCAAAGTCCAAACACAACCTAAGCGAATTATCATTTGCCTCAGAGAAAATTTGCTTCTACATTGATCTTTTGTCTTTTAGTCACCTTCATGGCCCTAATAGGCCTTATTATCCTAGCTGTTGTACTCGTCCTGAGTACTTCTAAACTCAAGACCATGTTTTGCTTTGATACATTACTTTGATGGGGAATTCTAAAGTATCCCCCTCTGTGAAGAGAAATTCCCCTATGTTTTGTTTCTCATCCACAACTCTCTCTGGAAGTACTCGATCCAAACATAGCCTAAGTGAGATATTGGCTGTTAAGCTTGTGAATTCTGAAGACTAAAATTACTTCCTGTCGCATGTTCTACATGATACTACATGCTTTACACTTCTATAGAGGATAATCATTTTGGGTCCTGCGTTTTGTATGTCCGAAACTTTTTGAGTGACATTGTCTTATCTTTCCTTTTTTTTTTTGCACCAGACAGTATACATCTGTGGGGTTTAGAGGGGTGTTAGTAGGTTGACAACTAAAGGGGTTCGAAGTCTCTCCATAGACTCGAACCCCAGACCTCCACTAGACATTGTCATATCTCTGAGGCTGTATTTAGTTCTGAGATTTGTGGAGGGAGAAGAAAAGGCGGAGGGAGATTCTCTTTCAGTTTATGATGGGACATCCCCAAATTTCTGTTTTATATCCACTATTTCTTCCTACAAATCCTTGATCCAAACACAACCTAAGCGAATGATCATTGCCGCGGAGAAAATTTGCTTACATTCATCTGTTTTCTTTTCAAGCCATTAACATGATATTAAGAATTTGGCAGAGATGGGATTTTGTTTGATGTTTTGTTTCCTGAGAATTTCCTCCCAACTAAGTGCTCTGGTTATCTGTTCTCTATTTGCAGAGCCGGACCAAGGTATGGGGATAATCAACATCATTGCCCTTTATGGCCTTATTGCCCTAGCTGCTCTCCTCATCCTGGGTAGTTTTAAACTCCACAATTACTTTTATAGCAATCATATTGGTCATTTCATGCATCAATTCATCTTTTGCCTACATTTTCTTTCTTCCTATATGAGAGATTCTTAATATGGCGACGTTCCACAATAATTGTATCCTCTTTCGAATGTACATATATGGTGGAAAATCATAATGGTGAGGAATTTGGGTGATTTGGTTGAGGTAAATGATCAAAATCCAAGCAGTTAAAACTTAAACAGTACTGTGAATCTCATGAATAAATTTACAGTTTGTTTTGATCCCTCCTTATGTGGTGTTTTCTGTAAGGTATACCTACTTCAGGTTTCCGCAGATATATGACTTAAGATGGTTGTATATGGGTGAGATCGTTATGAACTATAGCATAAGCAGTAGTTTTGATAGAGTTCAATCATTTAGGCATTTAAATTCGTGTTTATGCCTTCCTAAGAAAGAAGTTGTTTCCCCTTTTAGTCCACTTTATGCCACTATTTGTTTAAAATAATCTCAAGCACTACTTGATATCTTTAATAGAAGCAATGTAGTTTTGGATAGTAATTCCCAGTTTCCTATTATTCCATGCAGAGTTGTGTGGTGTCCAGTTCATCTTGAATATCCTGTGCCCTTCGCTGCAATGTACCCTCTCAGGTATTGAATTAGATCTTGGAACTATTGCATTGCTTTGATTGTTCCAGTCTATTTAATGAAGGTCCTGGTGAACATTCGCAAGTTGTTTTCATGTCCCCAGCTAACCAATGGTAGTTGTTGTTTCCAACTCTTTTTCGGAGTTTTTCCCTTTTCCCCCCTCGTCTCCCTCCCACAATGTTGAATAAATTTGGGTCGCAAGTCAATTTTTCCTTGTTTATTTGTTGAAACAGGGTTTTACTACCACGTATTGACTTTTATGTGGCTCCTCCAGTTCAGAATAACAGGTATATGGATACTCGCTTAATTTTCCTTCCCTTTTACCCAAAGATTGCAAGCAGGGGGGAGGGGTTGTTTTAACATTTAAGTACATGATGCATTATGCTATTACTTATCAGTTGACACATATGTGGTTCTAAGTTTGTTTTGGAAACCTTAAAAGTTTTGCGAACATTAAGTGCAGAACTAGTCTGGTTGTCCCAATTTTTGTTTGGTTGCTGTTTTGAGGATTGCATAGGACCCACAAAAACTCTCTGGTTCATCTTCAATTTGTTCTTTAAAGCCATAATGGTTTTCAAGAACTTGAAAATATCCTTTTTGTTATTTTCCTTGTTCTAGGTTCTTTTCTAGGGAAATAAATCATTGAAACGAGTTTTGAAATCAGTTAACCAAGTGAACTTTTTCTTCATAATTCTTCCAGAAAACTGATTCTGAAAACCGAATCAACTAGTTGTTTTATAGCTTTTATTACAATTTTAATAACTTGAATTGGTTCTGTGAGTCTGTTAACAATCCGTGAAATCCATGAGTTGAATAACTTAGGCTTCATTTCGCATCAACTTTTAATCTGATCCAGGCACCGAAAATCAGTTCACCCCAGTTTTTGACATCCCTCTTACTTGTCCTCTGTGTTAGAAACATCTCACTGGAAACAGACATTTATATTTTTCTTGGATTGATTCGCAGAAACCCAAGGAGGGCAGGAAGATATCGGTAATACTTCCCCACCGGGTGAATAGCTGAAATAGTCGAGATCTGGCTGTTGTGTAGACATTGTGAAACTCATACTCCTCACTACTACACTTTCAAGCAGGACTTGAAGTAAAGAAAATACTAGCCACAGTATTCTTGTTCATAAGCTGAGGAAATTTTGTAGAGGTACCGAATTTTGTCTTCGATGAGGCATGCACCAGCTATAAGTACAGTTTTCATTTGGTACTGCTCATCTTTAGTCATGTATGTGCTTTCGATGGCTTTGCTATTATCATTAGGATAATTTGAACGCCTCAACTCGTGCATTTTTTCTTATAGAGCTTGCTGCAATATCTAAGGATAAATAGTAGGGCTGCAAACGAGCTGTTCATGAAATAACTTCAGCTCGCTCAGTTAAATTTTGTCTTGGAAAAGAGAAGTGTTAAGACTTCCTGAGTTCCCGGCTTCTAAACAAGCCCATAATTGCAGTCTGCTTTACTACATAAGCCCAATCTTGTTCATTGTGGGCTCTTTTATTAAACAAGCTCAAAATTCGAGCTCGAGCTCGGCTCTACTACAAAACGAGTCAAGCCGAGCCGATGATTAAATGAGCTGGAGGGACAGCTTGTCTACCGCATTTAGGTGCAGTGGACTGTATTCCGGGCAGTCCGGCCAGCTCCAACCTCGTTTTGGGTCGATTTCGCTGATTCGATTTGCTTAAATCGCAAAGCCAACAGCCACGTATAAAATCAAGTCAATCGAATACTGATTATAACTTGAAGAGCACATTTCTTCAATATAAATGTCTCTGATCAGATATCATTTGGTGTCCGAGTAAATTAATTTTTCACATGACTATTGTGATCAACAAACTCTTTAATGTGAGGTCGGAGCTGGCCGGACTACATGTGTGCAGTCCAACACCCAAACGGCGGACAAGCTGTCTCCCTTTTTATCCTTTAAACCCTTCAAACCTTAATCTTTTTGGCTTGATGGTGGGCCCATAACAATGATCTAAACCGTCATTCTGTATTCCTCATAAAGAACATATGTGGAAAAATTAAGTTTCATCTGAAATGAATTTAGACTTCAACTCTCCATAAAATATGTGAAAAAATTAAGCTTCATCTGAAATGATATATACATGAAACTCTATTATTAAATGGAGAGTTGAACTCTAACATCACAAAAAATCGTCCAATTCATATGATTTGTTGTCAAACAATGTCCAATCAAGATGATTTTTTATAATTGTTGGAGTATTTTTTGCAAGACGCAAGAACGAACGGTTACAATCACCTTATTATTTATGGTGTGATAAAAAAAAGTTCGAGTTTTTTTTAGGAGCAAAAATAAAACTTTATGCGTAGATAAAAGGACCAATTATTCTAAGGTTTTGGGGCACCGCCACGTGGTGCACCAACACCCTTATTCACCATACATTATACATGATTCACAAGAATGCATGGTGGACGAGTGTGGTGTCCCAAGATCATGAAATAAGTACTCAATAAAAAGAGTTCTTAGAGCATCTCAACCCCTTTCTCAAATTTTTGCTCAAATTTGAGTAAAAATCTAAATAAAAGCTCTCATTTGATATGGTGTACACCAATGGGCTAATTCAAATCCAAGCACAAATTTAAGTACAAGTTTAATTAATGGCAAAGCTATAAATAAAAAGGCGTGATATTTGAATGTAACTTAATTTGATTTTAAATTTGAGTAAAAACTAAATTTGATATAGGTTTGAGTCAAGACTGAATGAGCCTTACAATATCAAATTTGTAAGTTTCAAAACTTAAAATCAAATTAAGTTTCAAAACTTTAAATTATTGTAAGGTTTGAGCCAAAAATTATTGTAAGGTTTTGTTTTACTCAAATTTTCAGTTTCAGTCAATAAATAAAAGAATAAAGACCAAAGATGCTCTTACAATAATTTTTGGTACAAGAGATACAAATGTTGTCCCAACCCTAATCTAGAGAAAAAGGATATTACATCAAGCATAAATAAGCAACATCTAAAAGACCAAAATAAAAATAAAAATTCCATGTAAAGCATCCATTTTGAAAAACATCTATTGGCAAGGTTTGTAATACTTTGTATAATTGTATGATTTAGGTATTGAGGTGAGCTTAACCACCCATGTGCACGCGGAGGGGCGCTACAGGACCTAGAGGGAATAGGAACCACCAAGACCTAGAGGGAATAAAAATCTTGTAGGGCGACTCCCTGTAGGGTGGCTTGTTGGCCTCCAAATCGTCGGATGTGTTTTCAACAGCCCCTAGAGGGCATAGGAGCCCTGGAGAGTGGCCCCATATAGTGTGGCATTGATTTCATCTCAACACTTTATCAATCTGAGCTATCCGTTGCCAAAATAAAATTCGAACCGTTGGTTGCCAAAATCAATATTTCGGATACAGGCATACAGCCTATAGAGCCGCCCTTCAGGACCCTGGGTCCGACCTAGAGACCGCAAAACTAAAATCCAAAGACTGGGGGGACACCAGACTTAAATGGAGCATGTGCCACTCCTGTTTGTAAGTGCCACATAAACCCCTTTGCTGTCATCATGTAGTACGAGTATAAGAGCATTTGATTTTTGTACTTCCATTTTTGTTGCCTATTGCCTATTGGTCTACTAGTACAGTATCCCTCCGTCCCATTTTGATAGTCTATTATTTCATTTTAGGACATCCCAAAATGTATGTTCATTTTCTAAAATAAGCCATAGAAATTTAGTAAAATGACATTATTACCCTTTTATTTAAATTAAAGTTGAACTACATACATCAATCAAATCACCTTTTAGAGGGCATAAATGAAAATTTGAACACTTTTTCATATAATCATTATGTTTTCTTAAAAAATTGGAATCCCCAAATGGGACTATCAAAATGGGACGAAGGGAGTATGTTTTATTCATTTATTGTGTCCGAAAAGAAGCCTATTTTTGGTACAATCATCTCATGCAAGGGTACCGTAGGTGTCGCACCCTCAGCCACTTAGATTAGATAACAAGTTCCTGACATGGCCAAGTAGTTTTTTTTTTTTTTTGTCAATTTTCCTCACAACTGAAACAGAAAATCTAGGTATCCTGAATGAGTACCCAGAATGTGCCCAAAATTTGAACTTTAGGACCATTGAATTTCAAATTCTGAATACTTTCTGAGTAGATTTTCTGTGTATATAGCAGTGCTTTAATTGAAATGTCTATGGGCTCCCAAGGCACCCCAGATTTGACCCTTTCAATCCCAATAGAACACAGCAAATTGACAAAATGAACAATCCTAGATTTATCAACACATTTAAGGAGGGAGGAACAGAGACGTAGAAGAACAGTACTCTGGCCTTGTTTTTGGATTATAGTAGTAACTATGTAGGAGTAATTTTTATATTTTCACCTTTTTTAACTCAAGTTTTCCTAATACATGTATGCCTTGTTCCACAAAATTTACTTATCGTGTTTTACGAGACAAGTCACTCTCTCATTACATATTAGCTCAAAAAGTCAACTTAAGTCAGTTTCATTAATTTATTAAGCTTAAGTCAGCTTATGAAACATGGTCTTTTAACTCTGGCCTTGTCGGTGAATACTGTACCTCATTTAAGTCAGTTTATGGAACAGGGTCTTTTAACTCTGGCCTTGTCGGTGAATATTGTACCTCCAAGCTTATTATTAAGAGCACATATTATTATCTCATTTATAAATAAGATCCTTTAAATTTTGATAGAGTCTTCAAATATGAAACCAAAATATATAATAAGGGAATTAAAGCGTATATTTTACTTGTATCAAAAATTAGAAGAGAGAAAAAATGTAGGGTTAGGTGAGTGCTTGAAGAATTTGTTGGAACACCTACAAGCTTACATAATATTAAGGCCCCGTTCCACTAACTCAAAAAGCCAAAAGTCAGTTTATTGTGTTTTTCGAGACAGGTTATCTTCTCACAATACATCACATAAAAAATCACAAAAAGCTAATGCGATTTCGAGCTCTCACATAAAAAAGCTAAAAAACAAAAAAAAAAACGAGTTAGTGACACACACCCTAAATATATTTGAAATTCGAAGCATCTGTTGAAGATGTTCTAAGAGTACTCTCGATCTGTCATTGCGAAATTGTGATATTACAATTGAATCTGGGACGTTTTAAGATTCGTTTGTTTCGTGCATACTGTTGCTACTTAGCTGGAGTATTTGGTTTCTCAAAACTAATATAGCCTTTTCAGATTTTCTTCTGGTTTCAGCCAAAAGTGTAAAATTATCGTTTTGAAGAAAACAAAAAAAAAATGAAAAAAAGGAGATCTTAACTCAAAATTTTATTTATGATAAGAAGAAAAAGAGCTAGTTTTTTATTTTATTTTATTGTAGAAGTTAATTAAAAAAAAAAAATTATTCATGGTCTACTTTTATTTCATTGTCCTAGTTTTCCTACTCGAGATGAAACACAAGGGAAAAAAAGAACAATGCTATATGTACCGACCAAACGGGGACAGACCACGTACCGACGATGCTGGAGACCTCCGTGTGGGTCCCAAACGGCCAATTCGAGCCATTCATCGTTCTCAGAATCAAAATCTGAGTGGGCCATCGCGGGAATCGAGGCCATCGGACGGCACTTTTGCACAAAATAGGGTGATTTTGGATCGAGCACTTACAGCAGTCCGATGGCCTCGATTCCCGCGATTACCCACTCGGATTTTGATTCTGAGAACGATGAACGGCTCGGATTGGCCGTTTGGGACCCACACGGGGGGTCTCCGGCACCGTCGGTACGTGGTCTGTCCCCGTTTGGTCGGTACCCATATATTTACGGGAAAAAAAAGGACAAAGAAGATAATTTGCATAAGATATTATCTGATCCCACTTTTTCCTTTATGGATCTGTTAGTTAAGATTATATTCCAACGGATCAGTGGTTAACTTTTCCAACGAATCCGTGATCTTTATCCAAATCATAGGAAAAGAAAATGGTCATAGAATGTTAGCGGCCCGGAATAATTAATTAGAGTTCTTGAAATACCGTCACATTGTGCTCCGATTTTTTTTTTCATCTAACATTAACGTGAAAGCCACCCGCTTTGTAATATAGAATAACATGAGCTTGGAATTATTATGTGACGATGCTCCGAGAGCAATTCCAAGTTTTGATTTTTCCTACCACGACCAAATTAGGGATTCTAACTCACTGAATCCAGGTTGAAAAAATATGCTACGGTTATTCCAGCTTGTTAACTGAGAAATGAACCGAACACCACATGCATTGTAATTCGTTTGTTACTCTTCATGCCAAGAGGAAAACCATGAATTCGAGTTCTCATACGGTAAAATGAATTCGACTCCCATTGTAAACACCACTCTTTCTGTCTTTTTTTAACTGTGTTACCTGATAATTCGAACTATTTTTTTCTTTTAAAACTTTTAAAATTTTTACATCTACTTTCCATTAATTACTTACACTTATCAATATAATAATACCCACTAACTTTTTAAAAAGGAATCTACTTTTAAGGGCAAAATAGTAAATATACCCACTAACTTTTCAAAACACAAACTTATTAAGGGACAACCCAAAATGAAAATGTACACACTATAAAAGGGACGGAGGGAGTAACAACTAATTCTTAACTTGTTATCGTCTCGCCAACAAAATTAGAAAGATAAATCCCAAAGCACTGTTATTCGTACCGACCAAGGTGCACCGATAGTGCACCGACGGGCGTCGGGACACACTTGTGGGTCCGACGTGGAAAATCCAAACCGTTATATCATCTTAAAATTGTTTTCCGAGGGGCCAACCGCGAGAATCGAGGCAATCGGACGGCCCTAAGTGCTTGATCCAAAATCGTCCCATTTCATGCAAAAAAAATAGATGAAATGGGGTGATTTTGGATCAAGCACTTAGGCCCGTCCGATTGCCTCGATTCTCGCGTGCGGCCCCTCGAAAAACGATTTTAAGATGATCTAATGATTCGAATTTTCCGTATAAGACCCATAAATGGGTCCCCGACTCCGGTCGGTACATTGTCGGTGCATCCTGGTCAGTCCCTGTAGGATTTTCCAATCCGAAAAAATCGATAGATAAGTGGATCCGGGGGATTTGATGATGGGATTGTTGACTTATCCTTATCGCTGGAATGATTACTATGAAGACGGCGGACAACCCATGTGATGTGAGTCTGTGACCACCTTGAATCGGACACATGTATCCCATGCGGCGACCTACAGTAGGACTAACCCCTTAGTGGGGTCTAGGGATGGCAATGGGGAGGGTAGGGGTGTATACCAGTACCTTCATCCCCGATCCCCACACCCATACCAATCCCCATCCCCTCCCCAATCTCCATCGAGGATTTTTTTTTACCCTCCATCCCCGACCCCAATGCGGGGAACGGGGAGCTCCACGGGAATTCGGGTATCCAAAAATTATGTTTGGCTGTTGACTGTTGTCTTCTACTCAACAACAATTATATTAATACCATCATATTTCCAAACTAAATAGCATTTACTAAGCACTAGTCAAGTTAATTACAACCATAAATGGCTAAGCTCCTAACTTTAACAACTTATTCCGAAAAAAAAAAGAAAAACTTATAATTATAAACTTATAATATAATATACATATATAAAATATTATATATATGTGAATGGGGATGCGGGGAGGGGCGGGGATCGGGGAGGGGACTGACAATACCATCCCCTACCCAATCCCCGAATTTTGTTTAAAAAAATTCTCATCCCTTACCCGATCCCCGAAAAAATCCCCGAATCCCTTACC
>JAXBDA010007103.1:0-18646 GCA_036023075.1 Gaultheria prostrata
GGACGGGGGAGGGGCAGGGCCGGGGGGGCGCAGTGGCGGGATGAAAAAGGGAATCAGAGTATAAACATAGATGCAGACATAATCGGTTTGCAGCATTGTCCAATCCAATTGTGTCCACGCCATCTTGATCATACAATTTCAGAAAACTGACCAAAACAAATGTCAGAAATCAACCTTGTTGGGCCAAAAAAAACTAACAAAACAACAGTTGGAATGCTTCCTATCAATCACAAGACGAAAGCACGACGCACAAATCTACATGGTTAAGCAAGAACGACTTGTCCACAAATCACTAATTTTCACTACATTCTTGTATACAGAGAGTTAAACAATAAGCGGTTGTTCTAATTTCTGACTTACTGACTTAATTGGCTTATTGGGTAAGTTTTGGTTGATGTATTGTGAGACTTGTCCCGTAAAACGCAATAAGTCAAGTAATAAATCATGAATTGGAACAACACCTTATTATCAGGATTGGCAAACAAAAAAAACCCCATTACGAGAAACAAAACCAACAAGATTTACCATCCACTATTTTAATAGTAATATATATGTACACACACACACACATATATATGTATGCAGAGAGAGAGAGAGAGAGAGAGTACGTACTTGGAGCACAAGACGCCGAGGGATTTTTCTTTACGGCTGTAAAAGCAATGGTCTCGAGGGGGAACCATGGCCGACGACATGTATGAGAGAGAGAGAGAGTTGCTACGGGGAGGGAGAAATTCGAAAAACGGGGTTTCGGATCTGAGATTCGGAGTTGGGGAAGACAAACTGGTAAAAATAGTAAAGTGATTTTGCACGCCACGCGGAAAATTTGAAAACAATGCTTAAATGGGCGGTAAAATTATTTGTTTAGCTTTGTAGTATTCGAGTTCAGCTCGTTAAGTAAACGAGCCAACAAAATTGAGCTAGAGCTCGGTTCGGTCATAAACGAGTCGAACCCTAAATGAGTCGAGTCAGGATAATTTACTTAATGAATCTCCTTAAACGAGCCGAGCCTATACAATCGAGCCGAGCCGAGCTGAGTTTTACCGAACTCGTTAACTAAACAAGCTTGAAAATCGAGCTCGGCTCGGCTTGATTACTTATCGAGACGAGGCGAGCCACGAGCTGCTTGCGAGCAGCTCAGTTCGTTTGAGCTTTCTGGATCTCCCACACGTCTAAAAGCTGGGTCAAGCGACAAAAACGCGATGGCTGCGCCTTTTTGGGGTTTTTTAACCTAATTGTCCTTGCTTTTCTTATAAATAGGAGCCTTGTGGACTCCTAGGGCTATATTTTTAATTCTTGGGATTGGATATTAGGGTATTGTGCGTCTCTTTCGTGTTCTTGAAACTTTGTCCCTAGATATTTATCGGGTGTTTCAATTAGAGTTACGGGTATAGCTGACTCTTTGTATTCTCTCCCCGTTCATAGTAAATCCTCTCTCGCTCCTCGCCCGTTGACGTACCTCTAGAGCTTCGTGCTTGGTGGGGGAACCATGTAAATCTCTGTGTCCTTTATTTTCACTTGTTGGTTTGTTTTTCTCTTTCTCGTGGCCTGTCATAACATATACAATCGAGTCGAGCTTTAGCGAACTCGTTAACTAAACTAGCCTGAAAATCGAGCTCCGCTTAATTACTTATCGAGCCGAGCCACGAGCTGCTCCCGAGCAGCTCGGTTCGTTTGCAGCCCTATCTGCAAACAAGTCAAGTTGTGTAGTGCTCGAGTTCGGCTCGTTAACTAAACGAGCATAAAATTCAAGTTTGAGCTCGGGCCATTTGTAAACTAATCAAGTTCGGTTAACTTACTAGACGGGCTGAGCTTGGAGTGTTGAACTCGGCTAATTTACTAAACGAGCTTAAAATTCGAGCTCGAACTTGACACGTTTACTGAACAAGCCAATACGAGCCAAACCTTGTCTTAACGAACCAAGTCTCGAGCTGCTCGATCATCCTCCTCACACAAGGGCATTCTTGATTCAATAACAAGCACACAAACAAAATGAAAACCAAGTTGCGTGTTTTTGGAGATCAGAGTTACTTATTTTTTCATAATCTCAAAAACTCATCTCCATAGCCGAATAAATCAAAAGCTCAAAAACAATGGCCGTCAAATATAACCAACTATATTGAGAGCACAACCAAACCTGCTGTCCTTATGACACAGCAGCCCAATCACGAGACGATTTCGAGTAGGCTTAAGCCCACTTGAGTATATCCTCACTAACAATGGAAAAGGAAATTTTTTGTGTTGGTTTAAGCCCACAAATTGGGGGGGGGGGGGGAAATACTCTACCGAAAAAAGGAAAACTCGGGGTTCAATTCTATTGCCAAAACTTATTTCGCATTGAGAACACCAAAAAATGCTAAAATTGAAAAATATATAAATACATATCCTTTTTATTAAAAAATATCCTCATTTTGCTTAGCTATTAAAGAAAGCTTTTTCATATCTCAAACCCTGATTTAAAGACTCTAACCCAAAGGGATAAACCATTGGCCCAGAGTCTATCAGAATGTAGTACTTAGTGATCCATGGCCTTTTCTACTACACATTTTTGTGGAAACCATGTACTTGGTGGTGTAACCGATACAACTGTGTCGTCACGTGATGCTTAAGGAGCAAATAATAATTTTTGTGGAAACCATATCACAAAACCTGATCATGTCTTCGTTTCAATAATACTCCCTCCGTCCAGATTTGTTCACCAGTCAGAGATAGCAATACTAGGAGTATATACATTCAAATCAAACTACCGTTGTTTTTTATTGAATGGTGGATAAAGTATAAGCAAGGTACATAAACAATGTTATGCGAACGTCAAACTCTTCCCAGACATTGCCATTGCGGAAACTTCGTAAACTAGGTAGCACTTTTTGAAGAAACATGCACATTGGTCATATGAACCAAGGGCTGAAGGAGAGAGCTTTTTCAAACTGGGGCATTGATCACATGATTCTATTGTTGGCCACAGTCCATTTTCCGATTCCACAGCTGCAATAGTGAAACTGTACGAAGGGGTGCAGCTAGAGGCTTCCTACGAGAAAGAAACTCTTGAGACAAGTGTCGCATTGTTGGTCGAGACTTGGGCTCAGGATGTAAACATGAGAATGCCATTATAGCAACTAGAACAATGTTCCCTGCAACTATGGGATTAGTTGGAGGCGGAAGGCGCGGATCTAAAACATCGGTTATCATTGTGCTTTCAAAAGATGGCTTAGTCAAGGACAATAGGAGGTCTCCTGGATGCCTTCCCATGATTATTTCTAGTGCCACCACTCCAAAGCTATAAACATCGCATTTTTCAGTCACAGTCATGGTATAGGCAAGTTCTGCACAAACACAAAGATGGATTTTAAAATGGGTGGTGATAATGCCAAAACAATTTTTGATTGTTCCAAAACTCCAATGAGTAAAAAGCTTGTACCATACACAGGAGTACAAGCGCTTTATGGACTTGAGTTTTGCCGCTATAAAAAACAGTTTTGATATTATCATAAACCTATTAAAATTAAATACAAACTATTTGCTTCAATAAAACGATAGTAGGATCCGTACCAGGTGCAATATATCCATAAGTGCCAGCAATAACGGTTTGGTTGGATGAATCGGGATGCAGCAGTCTGACAGTTCCAAAGTCAGTGACAAAAGCCTCCAATTGAGAGTTCAACAGAATGTTGTTGCTTGATATATCTCGATGAACAATAGGCGGGGTGTGATCGTGATGCAAGTAGGATAAAGCATGTGCCATTCCTTCAACAATGTTCACCCTTTTTGTCCATCCAATTTCACAAGCTTCGACATTGAATCTCAGTGCACAAAATAAGCTTCCTTTTTCCATATACTCGTACACTAAGAACATGCATCTATTGTGCAAACAAAATCCATAAAGCTTGACGATGTTTTTGTGTCGTACATTAGTCAACATTTGGACCTCATTCCTAAAACAATGGTCGAAAGTAGGGTCCTCTGCTTCCAACCGATGAAGTTTCTTCAAGGCAACTACTTTCCCGCTTGGCAATTGAGCTCTATAGACACTGCCGTATCTGCCTGTTCCAATGCAATATTTAATGTCGAAGTCATTTGTTGCTTTGATGATCTCTTCATAAGCAATTTTTCCATCGTAATTCCATATGGAGCATATGTCGCCATGATTCGTTGTTGTTGGCTCATTTTGGATTTTTTGGGTCTCACGGAAACAAAAGCACGCAACAACCCCTAGTAAGGAAAGGAAAACTGTGGTAAGGAGAGAAATGACAACATTAAACATCATTATTTATGTACTTACACACACACACACATACTTATAAATATCTCTAACACGTGTGTGTGTGTGTGTGTGTGAGTGAGAGAGAGAGAGAGAGAGATACGGTGAGAGAAAGATCGTAGGGAGAGGTTTGAAAATGGCACCAGTGTGGTGGTCTGTGAATGAACGGTGGCGAGCTAGAGAGAGACATTGCATATAGAGAGGTAGAGACATCGCACACAGCTAGTTAATGAATTTGGCTGGGAGGCCTTTGGACTGTGCTAGGAGACTGGATTTCTCGGGTGGACAAAAGGATATGCCGGCCGGTTCTTTGACTTGTGTTGGGGAGGCTTTTTGGTCCTGGATGGCTTTTGAAAGGTTGGCTACAAATCCTTACAAAGGTTAGTAGGTAAATGTTGATAAATTGAGAACTATCAAATTAGATCCATATTATATATAATACATCATAGATCAAAAATTAGAAGAGTTCAAAAAAGACAAGCATAATCATAGGGAGCAAATAAAATGGGACTGAGAGAGTACATTAAGTCATTAAGAAATAGTAATACTCCTTTTGTCTCTTAATTAGATTCTCATAGCCATTTTGAACTGTCCATTAATAAGTGTCCATCTTGTAAAGTTAGTAGGTAATTGTTGATAAATTTTTCATTTTGCCTTTAAAGGAAAAGTTAAATTTACGTAGGGGGTCACCAGGGCCGGCCCTGGGATGAGCCTAACAAGCCATCAGGCTTGGGCAACAAAAAAAAAAAAATAGTTTTATATAAATATAATGAAGTTCCCACACAAAATCAAGGCAATGTCTGGTTCATCGTTTGTGTTGCCTGGTGCCTCCGTGATTGTCTGGGTTCAAATCCCCATGCTCCCCCCTCGACCCCATTTTTCTTATTTTGGCCAATGTCAAGTCTTTATTTTCTTTATTTTTGTTATTTATGGCTCCTTTTTTCCTCTCCCAAGTCCCAACCCACAATTTTAAGAAAACCCCCTTACTCAATTTCTTTGTTAGAGATTATGTATTTAACAAACACATCAATAATATATAAATGATATTTTCTTACATTGGAGTAAAAAAAAACCCCAATGGTGGAAAAAAATAAAAATATGAGTGCGCTAATATGATTTATTATTCTTTTCACACAAATCATATTTCAAATATAAAATAAATTTTCTTATTTTTTTTAAAATAAACTTTTACAGTCATATCTTTTTACGTTTATCTGTGTATCATTTTAGTTTGAATTTTTATATTTTATAATTTTTTAAAAGAACTCTTAAAGCTGTAGGGAGCCTAATGTAGGGCTTTGCGGGTTACAATTGCTTTGCTAGATAGAAGTTTTTCTAAGTTGAAGTTGGTAAAAACTTATTTTTGTAATACAATGTCACAAAAAAGATTAAGTGGATTAGTTATGATCTCAATTCAAAATGAATTCTTGAAGCACTACAACCGAAATTTTCTCAATTCAAAATGAAATTTGCTTAAAACAATGCAATGAGAAATTTTCTTTAAATACCGAAGTTTTTTTTATTGCTGTTTAAGCTAAACGTACAGTGTAACATTGATTTTTTTTTCTTGACTTGCATGTCATTTTATTTTTTTGACTTAATAGTAAGTGGGCAACCGAAATTAAAGTCGGGCTTGGGCAACCTAAATCTCAGGGCCGGCACTGGGGGTCACTTAAAAAAGACGGAGGGAATATATAATAAAGACTAACAATGCGCATAAAATAGTAGTAATAATGTACAAAAAATGATTCCATACTTACCAAAAACGCCAGCACACATGGTGCCTCCAATAATAAGGTAAGCAAGAACATTGGTCGTCTTTTGTGTTGGGCTCGGTTTTGGGGGCTCTATGAGACCCGTGTTTCCAGTTGTCTCAACAGAAACATTTGCAGGAAAATTGGGAATCAATCCAACAAGAAGATTATTGGAAAGCCTCAACTGTGTTAAGCTTCCCATTTTGGCAAAAGAGTTTGAAATGTTGCCGGTAAATCTGTTATTGGATAGATCCAGCACTTCCAATCCGATCAATCGCGAGAGAGTTTCTGGTATTAGGCCTTCAAATAGATTGCTGCTTAAATTTAGAGCAATCTGCAAACTCTGAGGCAACAAAGGAATTTTCCCGCCCAGTTTGTTACTCCCCAATTGCAGTTCTAGGAGATAAATCAAATCACCAATGGAATCCGGTATTGGACCACTGAGACTGTTTCCTCTTAAATCCAAGTTATTAAGATTCTGGAGCCTATAAATTGGTGAAGGAATCGAACCATTGAGCGAATTCCAGCTGATATTCAACTTCCTCAATCCTTGTAATCGAGTCATTTCAATTGGCATTTGCCCAGCCAAGTTGTTGGCTTGAAGTTTCAATTCCTGAAGGACCTTGAGATTACCCAATTCAACTGGCAAAACACCAGTGAGCTGATTCTCAGCGAGATTCAACACTGCTAGATTCTTACAGAAACCCAATTCAGGAGGAATTGAACCTCCTAAATTATTGTTGGGCACTTCCAAATGGATCAACTTTGGAAGGCTCCGAAAGGACGAAGATAGGATTGTCCCATTCAAACGGTTGTTTCCCAATCTGAGTCTCACCAAACTTGATGATATGTTTTCAGGCATTGACCCTTCTAGTGAATTATCAGACAAATACACGGTTCGCAAATTTGATTGGGACAAAATGTCACTAGGAATTGACCCATTTAACTGATTATAACTAAGGTCTAGAAGCATGAGAAATTTTGTAATCCCAGGTGGAATTGCACCAGAAAAGGAATTATGATCCGCTTGAAAGTGCGATAGTGTTTGGATATTTGAAAGAGATTGTGGGATTCCACCACTCAAACTATTAGAAGATAGAAATAAAACTTGCAGATTGGGAAGCTCTCCGAATCTATCAGGAATAGACCCTGAAAGATTATTTACACAAAGATCAATCACAATCAAATTCGAATAATTCGAGATTTCTTCGGGGATAATACCCACGAATTGATTGCAATAAAGCCCAAGTTGTTCCAAAACCATAGATTTCCCAAAGTGGGTAGGAACAGAACCAGTGAATTGGTTGTATTCAAGACTCAAAAATTTCAGGCTAACCAATCTATCCATCTGTAAACTAAGATTATGACACAAGTCCAAATATTCCAATTTCAAAAACCCATCAAAATTAGGTAAAGAACCAGATAATTTGTTCCAACCGAAATCCAATCTCCTCAGCCTACTAAGATTTCCACAACCAGTCATGAACTCACACGGGAGTGACCTCAATTGATTATTGGAGAGGTCAATAGACTCTAATGTATCAATCTGGCAAAGAACCGGAAGAAAATCAGAGTTAGCGAGAGAGAAGTATCGAAATGAGAATCGGGTGATGGAGGAGTTGTTGAAATCGCACGCAACTCCCTTCCATGAACATGGGTTTGGGTATCTAGTGGAATTCCATGGAAAAGGAGATTGACCCGTGTTGTTTTGGAGGAGATTATAGAGGTTGATCATGGTGTTTGTCTGGTTTGAAGGAATTTCAGAGACTACCAAATGAAACAAGAAGAAGAAGATCAGTGACAGGTGAGAAGTGATGTGTACATACCTTCCCATTTTGGGTTGCAGTAACCTAAGTATTTTTTTATAAGATGGGAACAAAGTAATAAAACTATGTGAAAGAGTATACAAGTAGCATAACTGAGGAAGGAATTGCAAGGGCTGAAGTGCAAAAGGAAGATGGTGGAGAGGAGAGTGAAACTTGGGTGGCTTTTTAGAGAGGGAACGATGGTGGTGGTGTGCGTGTCGTCGGGGGTGAGTTGAATGGACTCAACAGGCATGGTTTTGGTCCTTTTGGAAGACATATTCATGACTTCTGAGACATTTTCTTTTGACTTCTGAAGTGTGCAATGAATTTTCCCTCTAAACATCTTTGTAGTGTTGATCAAATGACCCGTGACATCTCCAGTTCTAAGTATCTCTCTTACAAACCGCGTAGTGTGGACCGATTTGAAAGATGAATAGGTTTGAAGTGACCTCACCCCACGCATATAGATTGGGATGAGATTTGAAAACCAATATCAAATCCTTTGATTCTTATCTATCTATCAGAAACTTTATAGTATATTGAATACTTGAAAAGAAATCATATGTATTTTTGTTTGGTTGGTGGGAAGGGTAAACGTGTGAAGTGAAAAGTTCGATCATATTCTTCAAAGACACCTTTCTCAAACACCTACGAAGTATATATGAATTTTAAGATGCAGCAGTCTGACAATTCCAAAGTCGGCGAGAAAAGCCTTAAGTTGAGAGTTCAATAGAATGTGCTTGCTCGATATATCTCGATGAACAATAGGGAGGGTGCAATCATGATGCGAGTAGGATAAAGCATGTGTCATTGCTGCAACGATGTTTACCCGTGAGTCCATGTTCATCCAATTTAAGATGCTTTGACATCAAGATTCAGGACACAATATAAGCTTCCTTTTTCCATGTACCCATACACCAAGAACATGCAGCTGTCGTGCCAACAAAATCCATAAAGCTTCACAATGTTTTTTGTCATACATTAGTCAACATTTGCACCTCATTCTTGAAATATAGTTGAAAGCAAGGTCCTCTCCTTCCAACCGATGAAGTTTCTTTAAGGCAACTACTTTCTCTTTTGGCAATTGAGCTGTGAAGAGACTACCATATCCACCTTTTCCGATGCAATATTGCAAGTCAAAGTCATTTGTTGCTTTGATGATGTCTTCATATCCAATACGTCCATATTGGCCGATGACTCGCTATTTTATACTATCCAGTAGTTTTTTTTATCGGTGCAATTTCATAATCAATAAGTCGTTAATAGTAATGACTAGAAATTTTTCTGCGGGAAAGGTTTTTGTACAAAGTAGGTAATGAACTATTTAATAGGATATGCTGCCATAAGATCTTCCAACTTGGGCGAAGCGATAAAATGGTGCGTATCAAGTCACTCGCGTTTGTTGTTACTTTCATATCGTAAAATTTGATTCTCCATGTGTTCGAAACTATTTTCTGTCCAGAAAACAAATCAAAAGACTGTAACAAGTAGCAAATTAATACACGGACTTGTCTTTCAGGAATCTCAATCCAAGAATTGCTGCTTAAAAGCTGTGTCAAAACCCTAACCATAATTCGTATCTATGGAAGTTAGAGTGTAAAACGCAAAGCTGCAGATTACTTGTAGCTCGATGAACTGCAATACCACCACCACCTTTTTTGGCTAGTGATATTCGCCTAGGCTAGGGATTTTTTTCAGTTTTTACTCGTTCCAAAGAATCCAAATAGCCAGTTAGACAAAAAGGAGAAAAACTTGAATGTTGATAGGGTACTGCCATGTGGTACCCGTCTGCGTTGGACGGCCTAGATTTGTTGGGGGTAAATTTGCACCTAAGTTTTACAAAAATGTCACTCTTCAATCTGGGCCATCCAAAACATGTTTGGACGAATCGGATGCGCCGACGGGTACTACGTGGCGGTACCCGTTTGGCATGAAAGTTTTTCTCGACAAAAAGTGTGGCAAAAAAGCGAAGATAAATAGCATTTTCCAGTAGAAAATCGAGTCAATAACCAAGCATGACAACTAGTTTACAATTGCATGGAAAAGGCATTACAAGTATGAAAAGCAGATGAAGAAGTTAGAAGTTGCCGAAGTCTGTACAGACCTGCCCAGATTCTGAATATTGTCATCTCAACAAACCGTTTGTGTCATCTCAACAAACCGCTTGAATAACGAAATGATTTTCAAAAAGCTAGAGCAACGAGAGCGATCTGAAACTACGAGATCAAACCCCCTGAATTAATTTTTCCAGATCAACCTTTCTTGCAACTATTTTGGTCAAAACATTAACATTTCAGATCATAAACTCTATGCTCTCTGCAAATCTCCTCCTTGTCATATAGATGAGGAGACAAAGACCAACATTCGACGCATGCAAACTCAGACAAATGTAGCAAATACTCAATATTCTTTATGCTTTCCGTAACTGCCTACCATGAGGTGTGACAAAAGGAAAATGAAGTAAAAAAAACTACTTAAGAATGCAACCATTAGCTTCACAGACCAGACTTAGGAGATGAAGAAACCCAAAAAAACTGGGTACCCAAGCAATCATTTTGCAGGAAATAGATGATAGTAGTACATGGCATGAAAAATGAGAAACAAAAAGGACTCGTGAAATCTCCTCCTTCCACGAGCTAATTCAGTAAAATAATAATCACAATAACACCATACAGAACAATGCATATAAAAGCAAAGGTATAATGAAGGTCCTACTGAAAGATAGCAAACCAGTTCTTGACAATCCAAATACATGAAGGGGCACTACATGGGACAAATCCAAGACAGCCGAAAATCTAATTCTCAACATTGGTCACTTGTTGCCATTCCCCATCCATTGCTTCTTTCCACAACGTGACATTATTGTCTCCAGCAGCCACAGCCAACAAGTTTCCGGTCAAAGACCATGATACCCTCCAAACAGGGGTCTTGAAGTCCTTCAACACTTTACCTTCCCATTGATCGCCTTCTTTTGCCGCAGTCCATATAACGACAGTCCCATCCTGTGAAGCGCTTGCAATAGTAGACTTTGAGAGGCCCAAGTTAGGGGCCCAAGCCACATCCCTCACCATATCAGTGTGCATAAGCAGTGCAGGGAAATCCATCTTCCAATTCCCATCAATTAGCTTCCAAACCTTCACAGTACTATCAAAACCACCAGAAACCAGCTTTTGAACGGAATCCATCATTCCGGATCCAACTAGAGCCCCGGTAGCAATGGAAGGGGCCCATGAAACGGAGGACACTCCAACAGGATGGGCTTGGTCAATCGTGGTAGTGTCCCAGCCACCATCGGATCTTGCTGTGAAAACTGAGATATTACCATCCGATGATCCGCAAGCCAAGCAGAGGCCAATTTCGTGAGGTGCCCAGGAAATAGAATTGACAGATGATCTATGGTCCGTGAAAATATGAGCCTGCGTCCACTCATTTTGTTTACCTTCCTTCCAAATTATCACTGTGCCATCATAAGAACAAGAAGCAAGGATTGAACCAAACTTGGGGTGAGCCCAAGCAACTTGCCATACAGGGCCTCGATGACCACTCAAAGTTGCAAGGTGATGTGAAGGAGAGTTGTTGCTTACAGCAATTATGTTTATAGTGGTATCGGATGAAGCTGTTGCTACACGTTTTCCATAGTAATCCATGGATACATCTTGAACTGAGTCATTATGACCTGATTCGATCTTCTGAGCTTTTCCTGTATCCATTTCAATCTCCAATGTCCCCTAGTAGTTTCGTTATATAGTGCCTGTCATAATACAACTCTTGTATCAGGTCCATATTACCCACCAACACAGCATTTATTTGGTGAACTTATCCTTCAAAAGCACCATCAACTCTTTTCACAACAACCCAACAATAAAAATAAAAAAATAAAAAATCCAAGTATAAAACAGAATGTATCTGCCTTACATAAAAAAAAATGGCCTCTTACTTTTGGAAGATAATTTGTTTTTATCAAGATATCCTCAACAAGATGTGTACGCAAGATATTATGTGAGCAGCTAGCATATTGAGAATCAACAATACCCAACAAATTATTCACTCAAGAAATCACCCAGTAAGGATGAAAAAATGCCATCTTGTGAGGCATCACTTCCACAGATCACCTCCTAAATTTAGATGCTGGTTTATATTACTAATCATCAAGTTTACGATGTTAAACAACAAAGAAGTAGGAGAAGTCTTCCCGTCTTCCCTTTAACAAATGATAACGTGGAAAAAAACTGGAGAGGGGGGCGATCATGTAGATCCCAGCTATGTACAAGAAGGATAAAACTAGATCAGTCCCTGGGACGGTTCCTCAGATTCTTCACAAGATGTTTTAAGGAAATGGAGTCTTAGACTCCTAGGCATCACTATGAGGCCTACAGAGAGTCAGAGACATCGCATGTCAGATTCAATATGGTTCTTGAGTGTTATGCATAATACCAGATTGGACGCTCAAAACCGCTAAAGAAACAGTGAACTGATAGAACCATAAAGGGTTTAGTAGAACCGGTTGGACCAGAATTCCAAATTAAATTGACTTATTGTGCCAAGTGGCTTAGGGAGCAGAACGACACCCTTCGTTTACAGCTTCTGAGGTGCCCTGTCCCATTTTAAAGGCAACTGAAGTTAACTTTCCTCCTTTTTTTCGATGTGGGACTCGTTTGCTTAGAGAAAAACTTGACAAAATGCAACTAACAGGTTTCAAAAGCCTATGCGATAGAACATTTCACTTTTGAAATCTAAATAACTAAGGTAATATCTCTCTGTGTTTATAATTATTAATATAATTTTTAATATATACCTAATTATGACGTCACGGTTGAACCAGTGATCTATCCACCCGGTATCTTTTCCGGTTCATTCCGGTTTCCGGTTTTCAAAGCATTGCTTCTGACATGAGCATTGCTTGCAGGAACTACCCGAGATAGATTTGAATAAAAAGTATTTCAATGAATCTTGAAACAACAAACAAAAAAGTGAAGGGGGAAATACCCTCCAAGCATCGATAACATTTGACCCAAAATTTACTCTACTAGCCTCGTCATTTGTCATCAGCCAGAACAAAGGCTAATCTAAATTGCCACAAAACCGTTCAATTGTACATTGCAATTGAGGGCCCATTATATCCCAATATTTTTGCACCTTCCATACAAATTGCTTTGCTTGGAACCCGAGATAAATTCAAGTTTTCTAGGGGAGGTTTGAGGTTCCAATATCTATTATTATTGAAAAGGGAACACCCTTTTTGGTGTGATCGTCAGTTTCGAGGATAGCTCACATTTTAGTTCCCCAAACTAATTCCTTTTAACTACCTAAAGAAACTGCCAAGACAACGAAGAAGAAAAAAATCCCACCCCTATTTTCTTCTCCTCTCTTTTCTACTTTTGCATTACAGATATCATTTCAAATTATCGCACTTCAAGATTTTCCTCTTTCTATCTTTTGCATAACACGATTTGCACACGTATCGCATGTGCTCGGACGTCTAGCATGGAAAAATGTCGAACCACTAATTGAGCTAACCTAAAACACTAATCTACCGACATTCTATTCCTACCTAGTACACAAAATCAAAGTATACAAATCGCCAGCCAACATATTGACTCTCCAAAAAAACACAAAAAAGACAAAATTCAAATCCAAATGCACGACCGCAGAACTGCGTCATCAATTCCTTTACATAAATAAAAAAACGTGAAACCCAACCAGGATTTACATAGAATTTGGGTGTTTCAAGAATCCTTTTTGAAAACTCATGTATCCGGCCAACTCACGAGCAGCTCAACTAATCTAAATCCAACATCTACTAGCGGGCCTAGTTAAAGCCGGAGCAAATTGAAGATCTATACGAAATCAAAAGCAAATATACTTCCAACACAACAGTCCAAAAATGAGAGAGAAACTCGTCCTGAATTTCCGAAACCTACATCCGTACTCATGACAGATCTATAATTTCCAAACAACGAAAGAAAACTGAATACCAAATATTAATCGACAAACCATAAAGATTCAAAAAATACAGATTGTTCATATCTATGTAATCACATGAACCTGGGAATTTACCTGGGAGAGAGATTCAGCACTTCGCGGATCGGATCGGAGTCGAATTTCCTGGCAAAAACAGCTCTGATTTCGATCGCTCGTTTAGCGTCTAATAGTAACTCCGTACATAGCAGTGGGTCGTTTTGTGTAACTGAAGTTATTTGACTTGAAAAGCCAATAAGCCCAACTTAATGCTCGGCCCAAACCCAGCCTACCTAACCCCCAATGGATTGGGCCTGCCACATTTGCTTTGAAGCCCAATGCTTTTTCCCCCAAAAGTACAGATTTTTACCTCTAGGTCTAGGAAAGAGATATCTAATTACTACTAAAGTAAGTAAATTTTTTTAATTACCATTAAGGTAAGTCACTTATTTTTTAGGTTTAGATTTAGGGTGCACTTTCTTATTATAGAGTTTTAATGGTTTAGACACTTTCGTAGGGTATCCTAGCATTTTAAGCACTTTCAGAGGGTACCTAGTTATATGAGTTTAGGTTTCTGACAAATACACTGACCTCCCTTGAGGTTTCTGAAATTACACTAGCCTCCCGTACTTTTGAAAATATTATCAAGATTCTCCCTTGTCATTAGATTAGGCCTAACACCTTTGACTTTAGAGTACAAAATGTCTGAAATACCCTCAAATATAAACTCAAACTAAACAATAACAAATAATACAATTTCACACATCCCAGCATTCAGAAGAAAAAGTCATCAATCAACTACAAGTATGTAAAAAGTATCAATTTTTCTTTTAATTTTTCAATGATCTACAGAAAATCAACAAATCTAATTTTTTATTTTTTTCAAAATAGTTGATTTTTCAATTGCCCTCAGTGTGTGAAATTAAAAAATAATAAATCTTGATAGTAAATTAAAAAACTTCTCTATAGAAGATAAAATTGTTTTAGCATTTATGTAGCGCGCAAAATTTAAGTTCAATTTTGTTACATTTTCTACTATTGTGGTGCAAACTGATTAAAAAAAAAAAACTGATTCCTACCATCTTTAGAAAAGTTTTGAGTAAAGAACTAAAAATTTAAAAAATAGAAAGATAATTTTATTTTAGTTGTCAGATGAGTATAAAAAAAAGTATAATTTTTCTAAGCACAATATTTACTAACATTATAAATAATGCATGGTAAATAGGAGGATAAGTTAGTGATTTACTCTATTTAATGTTGACTAGTTTTTTTCGATAACATTTATTGTTGACTGGTTTACAATATATTAAGGGCATTCCGTTCATTTTGTACTCAATATTAAAGGTGTTAGGCCTAATTTAACGGCAATGGGGAACTTGGATAACAATTTCAGAAGTAAGAGAGGTTAGTGTAATTTTAAGGTTAGTGTAATTTTAGAAACCTTATTGGAGATCAGTGTATTTGTCAGAAACCTCAAGAGAGGTCAGTCTAATTTACCCTATAAAATTTCACAAACTTTTAAGCAAAGGAACATAGTCATGAACCTTTCAACACAATCAATAAATTGTTGCAGCAAACTGAATTCTACGGATAATGGGTTGCTGTTGTGCACCCATCCGAGCCGTCCATTGCTTGGATGGACGGCCCAGATTTCACCTCGGCACCTTTGCATTCGAACCGTTCATTGTCATGCGTGCAAGATGAAATCTGGGTCGTCCATCCGAGCAACGGACGGCCCGGATGGTGCACAGCAGCAACCCCAAATCCGAATTCTACTAATGTTCACCACTCACCGATCAAAGTCATCCTTTATGTGCTACTTATTCTGGCCGGACCAATTTTATATCTATGGTTGAAACACAAGTATAAGAATGATCAGAGGAAACAACACCAACTAAAGGTGGAGAAATACAATCTTCAAAGATGAAACACTAAAGCTATAATTTTAGGGGCCAAATCACCGAGAGGGTGTACGGGCACATAACAGTATATGTAGCTACAGTCTCTTAACACATGAAAAATGATTAAAAGTTTCATGGACCAAATCATCGACAGGGTGTACATGCACAAAAACTGAATTTGATTAGGAAACATAAACGCAAACCGAGGCCAGTGTATCACACGGTGCCCTTAAGACAAATTCGCTGCCTCACTGGAGGTGCTGGAGGTTGTATCGGTGTTTGTCTCCCAAGGTAACTCGGTTAAACTCAGTCACAGTAGCACCGTATGTGACTGCCAGTCGAACTGAAGAAGTGTTTGTACTCTCTACACAAAACGAAAAGAACTCAAAAGAAGAAGAAAGACTTAAGCTTAAACTCTTTCTGGTGTGTTTAAAACAATACATAGAGAAGCCTATCTATAGGCTAAGAGAAGGAACCAAGAATTTATGACCCAACCAAAAAATAGGGCCAATGTTAATTGTTGGATAATTGATTTTGAGCTTCTGGTGGAGAACACCATTTAAAGAAACTGGTGAAGGCCAGCTCTTTCTCTGTCATAGTGCTTTTGGATAATTAAAACAAATCAAAGCAACTTCAGCTCAATTCAACCGAGGTGTGGCAAGCCCAACCAAGACTCAAGTTTATTATTTAGGGATTTTGGGCCACAACCCAAATCAACTACAAACTATCCCAGACCAAACCACAGACCTCTAACTCAAGTTTATTATCTCTCTCTCTCTCTCTTTCTCTCTCTCTGCTAAACCCTAAGTGTGAAACCCTGGAGCGGCCTAAGCGGGGGTGAATTGGAAGAGAAATTGCAGGAAAAAGGGAAAATTCATTTACCTCCCTGAGGTTTATGACATAGACAGAAACCTTAGCGGATTTCTAAAATTGCATTTATAACCGAGTTTCAAACCCCCAATTGATTTTCCAATCTTTCTTTATATCCGAGTTTCAAAAAAAAAGAAGAAAAGGGGATTACTATTATGATTTGTAGCCCTTCCAACTCTCGGAACGACACCAAACACATGGGAATTGGTGGTCAGAGTTAAGTATAGAGAAGACGAATAGATTGCAGAGAGAGAGGGGAAATGCTACAATATAGACTCCTATCTGAGTGTGTATGATATGCACCCTTAATAAAAGTTACGAATCGATTACCTGATATTAATAGAAGTTGCGATTCTATTTTATCAAAGTTACGAGATGCATCAAAATGTTATGAATTCTAGAAAATGTTACGAATCATATTGCTGAAAAGTTACGAAACACTAAAAAATGTTACAATTGACAATGAGGTGGCACATGTGGACTATACAATTGGTGCATATGGTATACACTTTCAATGAGTGTGTATTGTAGTCATTCCCAAGAGAGAGACAGAGAGATAGTTCCTTATTATGAGAGAGAGAATAAAAGGTAAACTAACTTGGGTTATGTTGGTTGGGTTAAGAGTGGTCTCGTTATCTCGTATTAGTCAATACGAGAGAGAGTTTTGTTCAACCTCTTTTAGGGAATGGTGAACAAAATTGCACTCAAGAATCTACTACACCAACTCCAGTCCACACAGTTTTATATCATCATCTTTCCATGTCCCTTTATATTAGAAAAATGCTATATTTCATACTTTATGTTTATTCTATGGAGTTTTACACTTTAACTCCATGTTTAAAAAAAAAATACTCAGAAACCCAGTTGTTTGAAGAAATATCTAAATGAATTTAAATTAAATTTTGACTATAATGACAAAAGGGGAAAGTATGTACTACCTCTATCCCAGTTTTATGTGTGTAAGTTGATTCGGATATTTAAAAAATAAAAATTATAAAGAGTTATAACAGATGTGCTGGGAAAATTATTCTTTGTTCCAGTAGCCATGCTCCTCCTCTCGCATAAATGTGTGAACCCCAATCCAAATACTACGAACTCCACACATTTATAATATAGAAAATTCTAAAATTACAATGAAGTGTACGTATTTTTATTATCCTATGTGATTTTAATCTGCTAACAATAAAAAGACCCTTGTAGCATTGCTCTAGGAGCGTGGAATAATCTCTCTATGTATTGTTGGATTTGGAAATTTATTGGGGCGGATACCACGTGGCAGAGGGAAACGGGGTGGGTGTTATGCACTGTGTTGTGCACCCCTCGGCCATTCGATTGTATTTTGGACAGTCCGGATGTGTTCTGATTTTTTACCGATAAAAGGAAATCAAAATTAAATTAAAATTGCCGAATGCATCCAGACTGTCCAAAACATGAACGAACGGCCGATGAGTGCACAACACCCACCCCAAGTTCCGTGGCAGAGCCTATGTGGTACTCGAACGCAGATTGAAACCCTCTCTCACTCCTTTTTCTCTTGTTTCCCTCCGTAAATCCGGACAGTCCAAAACCAAAAACGGAGGACCGGATTTGCGTGCGGGTACCCGCTCAGCACTAAAAAGTGAAAACTTGTTGGGCTAATTGCTGCCCAGTGGGATTTGGGGAAAATTATTGCCAATCAATGAAACACTTATCAGGAATTAGAGATGAATGAGAAGGAGAATAATATTTGCAAAGACATGGGATGGTAGACGAAATTACCCTTGACCTAAATTACTTTCTCAAAAAAAACCCAAACCCTTTGAAACCCCCACATCTCGATCTCTGCTTCTTCCCAAACCCTTTCGATCTCTGGTGCTTGTTTTTTTGCTGGAGAGGTGAGAGAGAGAGAGAGAGAGAGAGAGAGAGAGAGAGAGATGGCAAATCACGAGTCGGTGATGGAAAAGATAACGAAGAAGTTTCATGGAGACGATTCTTCATCATCGTCAGATTCCGACAACGGGAAGAAATCGTCGCCGTCGCCGTTAAATTCTCTCCCATCCACACACACACATCGGAAGAAATGGCAGACAAACCTAAGTTGCAGACCGAGTTGTAAACAACAAC